>JBCJKH010060325.1:11568-56549 GCA_039877255.1 Loriculus beryllinus | reverse complement strand
AGGAAGAAATTCTTTACTGTGAGGGTGGTGAGGCACTGGAATGGGTTGCCCAAGGAAGTTGTGAATGCTCCATCCCTAATGGTGTTGAAGGCCAGGTTGGACGGGGCTTGGAGCAACCTGGTCTAGTGGTAGGTGTCCCTGCCCATGGCAGGAGGGGTGGAAGTGGATGACTTTTATAGTCCTTTCCAACCTAAACCATCCTATGATTCTATGTATCTATTTCTGTAGAGAGCTTGGGGCAGACCCATGAAGCAGCATTGCAAGGAGGAACTTGTTCATTGCAGGCCTATACGCAAAACCAGTCAGTGCCTGAGAAGCAGAACAGTGGGGTTAATGTGAAGCCTTGCAAAGCTTCACTAGTCTCTGGCACTATCCTGCAGAAGAGCTGGGACCAGAAAATTCCTTTCCTTCCCAGGCAACACACTTGAGGTACCTGTGCCTCTTGAATTTGGGTTTAAGATTTGTAATTGTTAGTGCAGTTCCATGCTAAGGCTAGATACAAAATCCCCTTTAATAACATGCAGGTATCAGAGGAGTTGCTGTCCCTGAAATGAGATATCTATGGGAACTGCGTGCTCAAGACGTGTTTTGTAAACTGCTGTACTGTGGTAAGACTGTGATTCCCTGCTGTGGCCGAGCTGTGTTAACAGCTTCTTTTGCTTCTTACCGTCCCCACCTCACCTAGACCTTTTCTGCTGCTCCTGCCTTTAGCTGTACAGTTCATCTTCTTTCTGTCTTGCACCAACCCTAGTGCTTGCTTGATCATGTAGTAAGCCAATTCAGCTTGCTTTCTAGCCAAAACCAATTTACTTTCTGCTGGTTTAGTGAGTTGAATTGGCTTTGTGCTGTAAGCAAATGTGTGCTGGAGTAAGGACTTGGCAGAAGTGTGTGTCCCAGCGGGAAGAAACGGGGGGAGGGATAGGGGGAGAGGGCTACCTCTCTTGGCAGCAGCTAATGGTGAATGTAACTGAAGCTTTAATGTGAAGCTGCAGCTTGAGACATTACTACCCATCAGTTAGTTGCTACGCCTTCTCGGTTTGGGGCTGTCATCCTGCTAGCAAAGGCAGTCTAACAGCAGGAGTGTTTTACTGCTTTGTAGTTCTGTTCCTAATTCAGTTTCTATTTAAAGGTAGTTTAGGTTAATTTGGCAGATTTTACCCTGAGAAAGATCAGGGTGCCTGCATCAATTGTGTTCTCCTGTCTAGATGATAAACATTTGGGAAATTAATTCTTCACTTACATCCAGCAGAGGATGTTGCTCTTGATGGGGGGCGAAGGAACTACAGCTCCCTTCAGGTAGGCAGGTTTCATAAAAGCAGTAGAACAATCACAGGGTGATGTGGCTGGAAACTGAATTTGGGAGGGCGGGGGTATAGCTGAAATATGGAAATACCTTGACAGCAGCTGCCTACAGTATAGCTAGCCGTTTTGTTAAACCATTTCTCTTGCTGGGCTGGAAAGGTTGGGGTGTTGCAATTTTGGTTTGATGGAAGACTGGGTGAAATGAAAGGGATACAATTTGGACAGGGTAAAATTCAGTGAAGCTGGCAGACAAGGTAGAAGTTTAAAAAGTGGTTCAAGTCATTATGGAACCTGGTAGTTGAAATAATGGGGTTGCAACCAACCCAGAATTACATGGTGAGATCTACATTAAAAGCTTAACTAGGTGACCAAAGGGATTTTCCCTGAGAACTCATAAAGCAAACACAAAGCATTGAGTTAGTGATTGCTGGAGTTGACTACGTATGACATAAGAACCACTGAAACAAGCCACAGAAAATTGTGTTGATTATGGAGAAACAGCCAGAGGCGGCAGTAGGAATGTGTCTCTAAGGAGAAAAAAAGTAGAAGAAGCTCATGAATGGGCTGGATGTGGTACAGGCTAATTTTGGATGAGAACTATCATTTGTTCTTATCTTGTCGCAGGTAAAAAGATTCTGTGTTGTATATAAGCAGATGGGTTTGTATCAAAGATACAAATGATCCTGTCATCAGTTTCTCCTTTTAATAGAAATAACTTTGGGGACTGGATTTTGGCTAGCTAATGAAGTCCAGAGGGACTGATTTGCAGAAAACCAAGTGTGAACCATTTAGATTTTTTTTTTCCCTGGTAATTTACTTGAGTAGGTCACATCTGCATCTTGGATCAGTGCAGTCCCCCAATCTAGATATAGGGTACAAGGTGCCATAAATAGACCTTCAGGGACAGATTTTGCCAGCCAGCCAGACAGTCAGGGCACCACTGGAGTCTGTTGAGTCTAACAGGAACACAAAGCTTCTGAGATCAGCAGGACTAAAATTAGCTTTGTCATGCTTTTTTCTACCCTCTTAGTGTTGCTTTTATATCAAATCTGTTGTTTATTGTTATGAGCAGCAATAAAAGAATTTGGGTTGAAGGCTTCCTTTTATTTTTATATATTTTTTTTTTTTTTCTTCTTAAAGAGATTTTGAAATCCCTGGTCTTTGGAAGGGGAAATAAATTGAGTTTGGGAACGAAGTAGTTGGTTATGTGTTGGTCAAGTTTTTTATGTCCTAGTGGAAAAAAACCCATCACAACACCAAATACTGCTTCAGCAAAAGAAATGTAAACAATCTTAATTGATTTACTGTTAATGTTGTATCCTTGGTGTGTGATATAACAAATATTTATTTTTAAAAGCAATGGAAACCATCCTAAGGCTTCTTTTATTGTTGTCTTTGGTAACATGTAAATTGTTTGTTTGGCAGTTGTTTCTTTTCCAAGGCTGAGTCCTTCCCAGCATCTTCCGAACAATTGCCTAGTTCTGATTTAAAAATCTTACCACATGGATTTCTGAAAAGTGGAATTTTGTCACACTGAATCTAGACTCTGGCTGGGGAATAGCCAGCTTCTGGAACATTTCCAAAACAGGCTGAAGGCAGAGAGGATGTTTCTATCAAAGCCTTGAATCCCGAAAGAGTGTTATCTGTGGGCCCCTTTGTATTTATATCAGCTTGAAGTATGGAGTGGTAACACCAGCCTTGCTAATGCTCTGAATCACCGCAGCTGTCACTTCCATGCTGACTTTCCTCAAGTTCTGCTGTTGCTGGCTGCTCAAGCTGTATCGTTCATTCTCTTTCTCCCTGTTCTTAAGCAGTGTTGTAGCAGGCTGAAGCCATTTTTCCCTAACATGATGAGCAAAACCAAAATGGCCTTTAAGAATCTGAGAAAGTGTTAGCTTTAAAATTTCTCCTTCAGTTCTTAACAGTCCTTTCTCTCAAATTCCATCTGTGTCATGTTGAACTTGGGGAAACCCCTGTCTGAATAGCTCTTAGAGACCATGTGCAATTCTGTACTTGGTGTTCTATAATAGTTTACCACTTAAATGTAAACGTATTCAGGACTTGAATTTGCTTTTGGTGGACATTTACACCCTGTGCAAATCTGTGCAGTCTTACTGCTCTAACATTTGCGCTGGTGGAGCTTCTGGGTGCCTGCTTGCAAAATGCACAAAATTGCAGCAAGAGGAGCTACCTGGGAGCTCACACCACTTCTCTTGTCTCCTGGCATGAATGCATTACATTCCATTTTATGTTAGTAAAATATTTATAAGGTTTTATTAACATGGTAGGGGCTCTTGCCTCTTTTACATGAGGTAGGAATTATAAGCAGTCTGCCTTCTCTCACAGTTAATCTACTCTTCCATCTTGTGTTTTTCTTTTCTCATCTGGACATAGATAAAATCCAGTAACAAAGGATATTTGTTTTGCGGTCCAAACTATCAGGGTTGAAGTCAACACTCCTGGCAGGTTTCTTGGGCATAGAAAATTTATGAAAGCACATAGATGCTGGGTTCCGTAATCTATCCTTAAAAGGTATCCAAGCATTTTATTACAGATCAGAACACATAACACTGGGCAGCTCTGAGCTATTTACTTCTGGTCTGTCTGGGCCGTAACGTTGGCAATTGCATGCATCAAGAAAGGAAGAGAGGCATTAAATTTAGGTGTCCAGTTCATGGAAATGGTTTGTCGCAGTTTCTTTTGACCTTCTAAAAAGAAATGCAACAGTGGCATCCTGTGGCCTGAGCAGTTCATGGCAGGCGGGGCTGGTGTAGGGCAGAATCCACTGCCGAGGTCTTCCTGCACCCGTGAGGAAACAGGTCAAGTTATTTCTAAGTTAGTTTACAAAACAAGTCCACAGTGTTTCAAGCCGGTGCACATCTTCTGCCTGAAGTACAAAGCTGCTGTCTAATTTTCCACAGGTTCTCTCCATCAATTTATCTTATATTCTGCTGCTTATTTTTGTACCAAACATGTCAGTGTTTGGGAAACAGAGGATGACTTCAGTTACCACCTAGGAGAGAGGACTTCTTTGTTGCTGTCTTTGTGTTGCTGAACATGTTACTGCATGCTCAAGCATCAGGAAGGAGTGTGTGTGTCGGGAATAAAACAACTTTGTTAATTTTAATTTTTTATTTTCTTGTATCCAGAAGGCTCTGCATGTTTTGGTTTATTTACCTTGAGAACTGGAAAAGCAGTTATGGACAAGGATGTCTGCTGCTGCCTGTGCGTGGAAGAACTTGTGATCGCTAAGTTTTCTGTTTTGCAGGAAAGTCATCATGATCCTTCTTGGGATGGCTGAAGCAGGAGGCATGGGAACAAAACCAGCAGCAGGCAGGGGCTTAATTGTTGCCTTTAATAATGAGTGAGTACTCTCAAGATTTTTGTGAAATTGCTTAACTGAGCTTGCACCACAGTTTCTTGCCATTATTAATCCTTGGGCTGCCTCTTAAAACACACACATGCATGAAAACAAACAAATGTTAAGACTGGCTGTGGCTCCAGTGATGTTAACCCCTGCTCCTTTTTGTCAGTTAAACTGACAACCAAGATAAGAAGAGCCGGTGTTGGTATAGTCTCTTGCAAAACAAACCACTCTTGACAGAAGAAGCAGCCTCCTGTCAAACGAATTTCCTTTACAACTGCCGAGGGGACTATTTTTAGTTTCATCTGTCATTCTTTACTCCTTAATCATCTGGTTAATTTTTCTTTTTTTTCTCTCTTTTTTCCCCCTTCCCCACCAGCTCTGATACCAGGTACTGCTAATAATCTGCAGAGAAGGAGGGCACCGGGCTCTGATAGTAAGTATCTGCACCAGGATGCCACCGGCCTCACCGTGCCCAGCTCAGGTCTGGTGTGTGAAGGAAGGGAGCCTTCAGAGAGAGACAAATAGACCACCATGAATCTAGATGAAGGATGTCAAAGACCAGCAAATGAATGAGATCAGTTCTTATCAGGCAAGGGGTTTTGCTAAGGCTGAGTTGAGAAAACATGCTTTAAGTTGCAGGAGGGGAGCTACAAATGTCCACCGCTGAAGCAACATCACAGGCATATGGGATCAGGCAGCAAACTCTTCGTATGCCATTAGCAAGGCTGAGCCTGGCTTTTCCACTGGAGATAAAATTAAAGTACTCTAGGAATTATGATGTTTATTCCATAGGCTTTGATTTTGTGGTAGTGGCTGCCTTCCTTTTTTGTCTGTTTGTCCCACTGCATATTTTTAGCCCCTTGAGAGCAGAGTGATTCTTGTCTTCTGGCTGAGATATAAACCAGAATTCCTGCCTATCTGTAATCCATTAGAGATTTTGTGATGCTATTTGCAAGACTAGGAGTGTCTTAAGGCTTTGGTAGCTCAGGAAATAACACTGCTTTCCTCAGCTGCACATAGTGGTTCACTCAAGTCCATAATCCTCTGCAGCATCTTTATAAAGCCTAATTCACATGGGTTGTTATATATTCTATACTGTCTTCCTCCACAGTATGCAAAAGTTTCACAATGAGTGGTTTTATGTCCATGGTGCTTCTGTGAGGTACAAGTTGCTATAATGTCCACTTTATAACTGGATGTAGAGAGCACAAAGTGAGTAGTCCAAAGTCAAGAGGGAAGTTTCTGACAGCAGAAGGAATTAGGCCTTTGTCACCTGAGTTAAAGTAACAGTCTTGGGTTCAGTGCACTAGCTAATGATTTCCAGGGAAGTGGCACAATTCTCATGAAGAAGGAATTGCTAGAAACGGTCAAAATTTCCCAACAAAAATGAGTTTTCAGATGATACAAATGTTTGCAGGAAATACATGTATTTTGAGAAAGTGAAGTAAAATTTGTTGTGTTCAAACCAAAATAAGCTAGGCTTAAAAGATGAATATTCTGATCGATCTCTTTCCCCTCAGTGGGGAAAAAAAAAAAAAAAGGAAGAAAACTTTCTGGGGAGGAAAACATAAAAGGGATTTCCTGGTTTCTCAAATGGAGTGAGAATACAAATGTATTCTTGATTGAAATATAAAAACTATATCACACCTTTTCTTCAGGATTTCCCTTCTGCAGTCTTAGTTTTGTTTTTTTTTTTATCTCATGAGTATAACTGACTAGTGCAAGAGTGACCATTCTCCTTAACCCTAAAAAAAGGGTTCCAGCACTTCAATCAAAATTCCTTAGTGAAGGAAAGTTAGAGTGAGAGAGCTGGGAAGAGGTTTTGTGGCTGACAACAGCAGCTCCTTACGTCTTTGGCTGCTTTACTCTCTGATAGGACTGAACTGGGATCTCCTTCGCAGTTCTGCTGGCTCCCCTCCTTCCATTGCTTGGGTTTGGGCTGCACAGTAGCCCTGTGTTCATGTATCTGTGCTGGGAGACATCTGGTGTAATCCCAGCCTATGCACAGCAGAATTATTTGTATGCTTCTCAAGGGCTGGTTCTCCTGCTGGGTCATATACCACTGTGCAGGCTACGGCTGACAAAACTGTTCCTGCTTTGCTTTTCTCCTTTATTCCATTGCTTTTGACACTGGAACTTTTTAGTTTCAGCCTTCTTTATCAGGACATTGGTGAGCTCTAATTCTGACTCTGCTGTATTCAAGCCCCTGCATTAGATTTTGGTTTAGGAGCTGGAAGTGGGGAAAACACTAGAAGCGAGGCTGGTTTTGTATTTTTAAAGATGCTTGAAAGTCTGCCAGAGAGCTGTCAGTTTAGTGATGGTTTGTGACATATCAAAGCAGACAAGTGAGAGTTCATAAGAATTCAAGTTCTGTTGAAAATCAACTGGCTAGCAGTGAGGGCTTTATAGAGACAAAATTATTATTGTGGATATTCAGACTCATAAGTGTATTTCAGACCTTGCTGTGGGAAAAAACCCCATCATTCCAGCTACATATGCATCCTTTGGATTTTGCCTCTATTACTCAGATGTTCAGTGTTTTCAGACCAGTCCATCTGTCACATCTCTTGCCTGGGTGCCTGGTGGGGACAGTGCCCTTACATGCCTGCCCACATAGACTCTCAGTTTCCCTGCCACCTCTGCCCATGGAGCCTTTCTTTTAGGAATTTGTCCCCTTTCTCAGTAGTCCAGTTCCCTGCCTCTGTATTTTTTTGTTGTTCTACAAACAGGGGCAGTTGCATCTTCTTCTGGATCAGTGGCATGAGAAGAAGCAAGAAACTTCTTGGCAGAGAACCTAGAAAAAAATCATTCCACCATGTGAGGAGGGGTCTGACTGTCAAAATTTCTCATGGCATGTTAGGAGTGTTTGAGCAAAGGTGTCAGAATGAAATGAGAACACTGCTTTCAAAATGGCTATGAAAGGAGAAAGCCAAACAAAAAAGAGAATTTTCCTCTTGCACTGTGTAAAGGGCCTCTGTGCTGAAGATATCACCAGCTGAATGCATATAAGAAGTCGCTGGCAATCGTTAAGCTCAATTAATCTTATTCTTGAGCCCATGATAACATCTGTGGATTATTTAAACAAAGAGATGGTGAGCAAGCAGAAGAAAATCAAAGAAAAGAGGTTCTTCTGTGAACACTCGCACCATCATCACCCAAGCGACGCTGTAATGTAGAAACTGGGTCAGAGACACCCTTCCCCCTCCACGCTGTCAAAGTTATTTGAGCGCCTATTGAAACCCTCACAATAGAAGAGTTTGGCTCCTGCATTTGCTAAGCAAAACTGATTTGTGTTTCTTTGCTCAGAAAAAGCTGCTGGGTAATTTTCCGTGAGAGTACAATGTGGCTGTTCAGCTGATCCCTGAAAGCTGATTTCTTGGTGATTTGCGTTTCATTTCATGAGGCACCACAGTTTTTATTTAGCATTTCTAAGTGGACATGCTAAATCTGTGTTTAGGAGCCTTAAACCTCTTTCTTGCCTATGTTAGTTTTAGGATATGCACTGGTAGCCTTCATTCAAAGTTCAAAAGATTGCTGTAAGTCTCTTTGCGATGTTGCTGGCTCTGTTGTCTTACTGATGATATAAATCTAAGTTAATTAGTTTATTTGCTTCTAGGATAATTGAATTAAAATATATTAGTTTGGAAATATGGCTTGTACAGATTCAAAACCAGCTTTTCTTGACTCTTCCCACTGCCCTTTTTAATCCTATATTTGAGTCTTTTATCCTTGTTTACAGCTGTCCCATTAGCAGTCCCAGCCTTCCAATGTGCTGTGTCTGCTCTGGAGTTTTTTTGTTTTGTTTTTCTGGCTTTTTTCAGAGAGTCCCAGTGGCTCTATATTGTCCTGAAAAGAAAGCCAAGCTACGTTTCATACTCATAATGATGGTCTGCTCAGGTTTTGCCAGTGAGCGTGGACCCCTGGAGTTAGGCTATAAGGAGTGACATTGTTTGGCAGTGGTTGTAAGCACTTACTCTAGAGGAAACATGAGTGAAGTGAAATAGCAGGGTCCAGAGTCTGAACCTGTTTTATAATATTCAGTGAATACGTTCTCTAATTTCACTTGTCCTCCCTGCTGCCCTCAGCAAGCACTTCCACAGAGTGAGAACATGCCTTCTCACACTTTTCCCCTTACATAAAATATCTTTTGTTTCTTGAAAATTGCCTGGAGGTGTCTGGAAGGCTTACTTGGCCATGGAGCCAAGAAAGATGTTTGTGACATGGCTGCTGGGAGTTGCACACCCTAAGTAGCTGTAGCATAGTGTGTTAAAGGCTCATGCTTGGGGGTGATGAAAGAAGCAGTACTGACTATTATAAAGCAAAAGTGAGAACCTTTCTGCCTGATTCTTCATCTTATTGTGTGTTAGTTTCAACAGCGAACATCTCTTGAGCTACCTTCTTCAACAGGCACAAAATAATCTATGTCAACATGTCTTCCTCGCTATGAAGAAGAAATAGAAATTCTTGTCACTTCAGCCATTTGGGGAGAAACTAAAGAAGGAAAGGCATTTGCACCTGAAGTTTGAGGAAGAATTACTTCTTTTGTTATGAAGGCTAATCACTATCCGGCCCCATCTCTGGCACATTTCTAATCTGTAATAATCAAGTCAGTGCATATGACATAGTTTTTTGACAGGACAACATTGCTTAGTAATTTACCAGCATCGTACACACACAAAAATAGAGTTATAATTAGCTCTCATCCTTAAAGTTGGAAGAGCTTTTCAGTTCATTGGAGGCTGCTGGCCAATTCTCTTATCTAATTGGATGAAGTTCCTACTTTCTCCCATTTGTATGATGTCTGCTTTTACACAAACTCATTAAGTGCAGCTGTACTCAAATTTTATAACAACAGTTCCAGTGAAGACTAGGCAGGAGTTTAATAGCTGTTCTGTTCCCTCTTTTTCATCTGATCTTAATCCATTTTGGTGGTTGATATGTGCCCAAACATCTTTCCCTAGCACCTAATTCTTCCCCTCCAGCTTTTTATTATAAATCATCTTAATAATTAGAAACCAGACAAATTGCATAAGATTCATCTGTCTGTTTTGAAACTGGACAGTTTACAGCTTGCTTTCAAGGATGATGGATATAAAGCAATTGCTTGTTTCTGTGAGGCATATAGAAGTAATTTTTCCCTTAATTTTAAAGCTGGCATTAAGGTGTAATACCATAATTGCTACACTATTCTTTAAATCCTCAGAGGCTTTAGGCTGATTATACAAGTAGAATAGCAGCACCATAGTTAACATTATATTAAGCTTTTACATTTGGATGGAATTTTTGGTGAAACAAATACACTTAAAAGCACTCCTCCCACTTTTGTCAGTATGACTGCTTTTTTCTCATGTTCTTATGTGTAATTCTGAATTTCTACTGGGTAAACCATACATAATAATAGAAAGTCTTCTTCTGCCAGAACTTGAATTTGTCTACTGTTATTGCCTACATATATTCATATCACATTTACAAAGAAAGATTCACCACATGCTTCCTGCAGTGTACCAGATATATCAGTATTAGAAGTGATTTTAGAACTTCCATGGATGTTGTTTGGGTTTGTTTGTCATCAAAGGCTTGACTTTTCCGAGGTTCACAACTCTCCTACCTTCATCTAGGATTTGTGGTCTTGCGACATACAAAGCCTGATACGACCAGGGAGGACTCATGAGTAGGGAGGACCTACTGAATCCTTCTTGAACTTGGTCTATATTAAAGTTCTCCCTCAGTTCAAGTAATCATAAAGAAGTGCCAGAGTTGAACATTTTGTTTCTGTTCCTGTAAGAGTATGAAAAATGAGCAGTGTTGGAACCAAGTCCTTGGTTACTGCTGTCAATAGAGCTTTACAGCAAAGTTCATCTGTGCAGGTGGATTATCAGTCTTCTCAATGATGACACAAACAGGTGGTTTAATTCATTGTTCTAATATAAAAATTTCAGCATGATTCACAAGTCGTTTTGACTGATAAATGTCTTTACTTGGAAGATGAAATTTGCTGACATCTCTTGTTTTCCGATACTTGACTCCATCTGTAGGCATGTTTCATCGTGTACTCAGCTCCTGCTTAGACAAGCATGAAATACAGGTATTCTTGTTTAGAGTCCCATAGGGTTTTTTTTTCCATTTGGGGCTGCTGCCCCACCTCTGCATAGGGTAAGCTTTGCCCGATGTTCGTAAGCGAGAACAGTTAGGTCTCTTCTACCCAATAAAGATCATTCTTATAATGGAACTCTAACACCAAGTTGTCTTTTAAGTATATAAGCTGATTTTCATAGGAAGTACTTTATGCATTAAAAGAGCTCATATAATCTTGGAACTTTTGTTTTGTTTTGTCAGCTACAGTCATCATGGGCACATCACTAAAATGACAACAGTGGCTGTTCTGTGCTAATTTTGCAATGTTTTGATGGAATTTAAGACATGAATGTATGTTTGTGCTACTAGTCATTGGTGAATCATACCGCTTAATTGCATGGGTCAACAAGATAAATACATGTGGTCTTGGGAAATGAAAATGGCTTCTTTAATTTGTAACTTTGAGTTTGTTTGTACACTGCTTGTGTTGGAAGTAGCATTAGTTGATGGAGACTGGAAAAAGCGGTGACTTATTTCCCTAACGCTTGAGTGAGTGGTGGTAGTTGTTGGAAGATGCGATGACAGAATAAAGGCGGGGTTTAATTTTGGTTTTGAAGTGGGCGGGTTTGGCCAAATGGATACTCAAGGCACATTAATGAAGTTATGTTGACAACTGTTATGTGTAAAGTCTGTCATGTATCTCATTGCAATGAATGTGTCTTTATAAGCAAACTGCATTGGAGACATTTTTGATATTGTCAGCTGTAATTAAAGAAAAGGATGATTTGGTGTGGGCATACAGTTGAAAAAAAAGGACACTTTGGGTTTTTTACGTGGGTGTGTATACTTGTGTTTGCCAAAAGTAACATATTTTTGACTAGCTATTTTTTTTTCAAGTAACTACTACATCAAAAAATTTTTTGTTGTTTGTTTATTTTGCTTTGTTTTAATAAATTCTCTCCTAAAGGAGAGAATTTGAACATTCTGGGGCAAGCGAATGAAGACTTTTTGATCATGTATTTGTTGGTGACATTCTGGAGATGCATAGAGAAATTACTTCCAGGAAGATGGGAAAGCATGAGGTAAAATGTCACTTACCAAGCATGCAAAATAAGCAAAGAAAGAAATGGATACCACTCAGAGCAGGGTACATCTGTGTTTGCATGTGTTGTGCTCACTCGTAATGCATGTCACAGCTGTGTGTCATGTTCTATTTTCCTAATACCTTTCTGACTGTATCACAGATTTTGGTGTTGGTTTCAAAGGGGCTTGCAAGTGTTGGAAAGGGACAGCTGGGATTTTGTCCTCATAAGGGATGAGCAGTACTTGTGATGGCTGCCTGAGTTTTTCCAGCCATGGAGCTTCCCACCACGATCAACCTGAACGTAGCAGAAATGAAGTAATTTGGAGAAAGATCCATCCTTTTCTCAGGTAGTTGAATAACCTTGTATAGAAGTTAAAGCTGTTGTGCAGCTACCAATGGCTCCATTTCTAGTGAAAGTACTAAAATATCTCTTCCTAGCTCCACCTGATATTAATGGGAGTTTCCCAGTAGATGGTGATGCGAGTAGTTCTCAAGTTGGTAGCATGAATCATAGAATAGTGTGGGTTGGAAGGGACCTTCAAAGGTCATCTAGTCCAACCACCCTGCAATCAGCAGGGACATCTTCAACTAGATAAGGTTGCCCAAAACCACATCCAGCCTGGCCTTGAATGTTTCCAGGCATAGTACACCTACTGCCTCTCTGGTGCCAGTATCTTACCACCCTCATTGTACAGCATTTTTCCCCCCATTCAGCTTGAATCTCCCCTCTCTTAGTTTAAGCGTGTGATGTGAAGAGGAGCCTAGACCCATCAACTTGGAATGCTGTCTCATCCCTTGTTGGAGGTAGCTGTATAGGTTTCTTTTCCTTTTCCACTTCTTGAATATCATCTTGTATCATGTCTGGACTGGTCTTCCTTTACCCCTCCATTTTGGCAGAAAACAAGGAAGCAGCCATAAAGTAACAGGCTTGACGGCTAATTCCAGAACTGGAAGCTGTGACTTGGATGTAAGTGAAAGCAGTGCTATTTGTCCTTGGTTAAAGATTGATTTTATGTCCCTAATGAAAACACTGGGACAATTCATCGTGCTGATTTAGCTGGTTAGCAGCGAGAGTGAAGGGCTTATTAGATACCTTGTCTGTAAGGCAGGGGAATGAGGAGGAGCTGAAAATGAGCACCTTTGTTTAAAATACATCTGTTTCTTTTCCATAGCCACATTTCTAAAGTGTAAAATGCTTCAACTTCTTTTAGAGCTGTGTGTTGGAGGAAGCTGTGCCTGCTGCTAGCAGTAAATGAGTTACTTAATGGGAAGAATGTTTGCAAAGCCTGGAGAGAAATAACAGCTGCTTTTTTTAAGTGCAAAAAAATCCCAAACCCTATAACATTTCAAAACTGTAGCAAGATCAGGGATTTTTTTTAAAGGCCTGGATGAAAGGAAATTAGTAATGTGTAGGGGGTGCTGAATGGCCCAGGCACCTCACCTGTTTCATTCCTAGATGCAGAGGGAATTCAAAGTCCAATGCCAGATGGAAAGCAAACCCAGAGCCACATGAACTACTACCCAGTTTCCTTCAGCAACATTAATTTACAGTCTCATGAGAATACCTTGGTTTGCTGCCAGTTTTGCCTTCAAGCAAAATTATCGGAGGACAGAGCAGTGCAGGCAGCGGTCCCTTTCTGGCGGCACAGGCTGCTGGCTTGGCTCTGCTGAGAGCATTATAGAGTAAGTCTGTGCCCTGGCTCAGTGCTGAAAAGCAGCATTAATTACACCACAGCACCGTGGGTTCTCCCCCGCCTGCCAGGTGTGTTATAGGGTGCTGGCATCTTTATGCTAGGAAAGCGGCTTGCCAAAACTTGTGCTTGAGGATGGCTGATGTGTTTTGTGTTGCTGGTTCCCACTGGTGGGCTCCTGGGTTGTTTGGTGGGAGGGGGGCAGTGGAAGTGGTGCAGGTCAGAAAGAGGGACTGTCTAGCCAAAGTCACTTTGATTTGCTGTTTGCAGTGCCGTGGGATCATGCAGTAACAGGTATGGAGGCGTGATGCCTCTCCACGTGTTCCAGTGCTATTGCCTTCAAGACTGCCTTGGCACCTGTAAAGGTTTCTCATGTGGCACATGGGTTAATGTTCTGATTTCTTGCTGTTTTCTTTCCAACCTATCCAGGAGTCACAATGTCTTTCCTTTTTTTTTATTTTTTAATTCTATTTTTTAGAGTTCTGAGGTGCTGTTAAGATCCGAGTTGTGCAAGCCTGTGACAAGGGCAATGGTTCAGACTGAAGCAGGGTAGGTTTAAATCAGACTAAACAAAGAAATTTTTTATGGTGAAGATGGTGAGACACTGGAACAAGCTGCCCAGAGAAGCTGTGAGTACTGATGGGCTGCAGCAGTTCCACCTTGGAGCTGGCTGGCATTGGCTGTATTGGACACTGGGGAAGCTTCCAGCAGCTTCTCACAGAAGCCACCCGTTAGCCCCTCCAGCCACCAGAACCTAGCCATGCAAACCCAGAACAACAGGATAAAGTGTGTTTGTGCCATTCAAACCAAATTATGCTGCATCAGCCTGAGTAAACACCTTAGCATGGGCCGTGGCTGTTTTGACAGAATAGCATCAGGTGTCTCTTCATAATCTGGATCAAACTATCTCAGCTTGGTGGTCTAGCAATGCAGAGACCACCATGGTGCTTATGATTGCAGTAGCACAGCCTGAAATATGCACATTGGGCATTACTGTTAATAATCCACTGATAGTATCATCCACATATATTGCACTTTGTCCACCAAAGGGTCTTTCAAGTTCTCAGAGAGCTAAGAATAGTAATATTCTTGAAGGCAGAGGTAGAAAAGGAAAAAAAATTACTTACTGGATATGTTGAGGGTCAGTAATCTTTTTAGAGTGGGAATGTACAGGTGGGGAGACATTTAAAGCTGCATAAATCTCCAGGTGACCTTAAGAAAATTACCAGCTATGCCATTGGGACATACCTGATCACATTGGCAGGGAAGTATCTGTATCTTATCAGCTGAACAAAGAAAGGGAAGGAGGTTCCTTTCCCATTTCATACCCAAATAAATAGATTGCCTGGCTTTCATTCCCGTTAACTGTGGCTTCGCAAAACTTTGCACCAGTGCTGTCTGATCCAGATGCACATTTTTATCTGCATGAACAGACCCTTGTTTGAGTTTGAGTGCAGATTTCAGAGCTTCTCACTATAATCAAGGCACTGCATTCCCACCCTTGTGGCTGTGCTTATAATTGGGAATTCTGGAGGACACAGGCAGAAAAAGGCACACATTTCTCTGGGATATCCAAGAAGCGAGTACATATTTTAAAAGATTTGCAGTGGTCAGTACCAGAATAGGTATCCCCATCAGACAGGAAGAAGCATCTTCTGGATGAATTAATCCAGAAACACTTTTCAGCATATGGCAGGATAGTAAGGAGTGTGCCTGCACCTTGAGAAGTCCTGAAGAAATGTGAACTGCAGGCTATGGTGGGATGGATGCTTCAGGAGCTGCTTTGTTGTTTGTCCGTCTGCACGAGCCAGTTTTCTGCAGTGCACAGATCTTGACTACTTGATCTTTTGCCCTGAGTAAACTGTCCTCAGAGGCAGTTCTTGGTCCCAAAAAGTTACTTACCAGCAGAAGGCTAACTCCTCTTAGAGTCAGGTATTAGGTGGAACTTAGACAGCATACAGTTACCTGGCCAACCGTAGTGGAGTAAACATTACTTTGAATCACTTGCAGACTCCCATTAAATATTTCATAAGCACTGGGGACAAAAGCAGGAGCTATGGGTACTATGGGACCTAGAACCTGCTGCTGCAGAGGAACTGCAGTGCGCTGCCAGCAGTGCAGCTTCTGTGGAGACTTACAGTGCTTGAAACTGTTCAAGTATGTTTTGAGAAGGGAGCTTCCTGGTTTTGCCCCAGAAAAATTAGTTTTAAAGGTGCTCCTACCTAATTTTCAGATAACTAAGGTGGGGTTTGGATATCAGGTCAAACATTCAGTTTGTCTTTAGACCTCTTCTGTTCTCCCCATCTGTTCACTGTGCTGGGTCCCAGTGGTAAGGTAGGCATTTAATCATGGGTGCTGATCTGTTAGCTTTTTAGAAAAACTGGAGTCATCTGAATGGGCAGAAAGAGGAGAATTACTGAACTAATTTACCTGGGTTTGCTGAACTTGGTTTGCCTCCCTAGGGAAACTCAATCCCATCTTCCTTTGTTAGGTTTCAGCTAGAAAAAGACAGTGCTGAGGCTACTTTCCTGCAAGTTGTTTCTTCCTTTTTTTTTCAGGTCTTTCTTACAGAGTAAGGGTGAGGAAATGGCAGGACTTGCAGAACTGCAAATTTGCTTACCTTCTGCCTTGCAAAGGATTTAGTAACCTTGCTCTCTGCTGGAGGGGTTGATTCTATAGCCCAGAGTCTGTTAGCTGTGTTCCGCTGCTGTTGCTTCTTCTTTTGGTTTCAGGCTGACTTCCTCCACTTTCTCTTTCTTTAGGGACATAGACAGAGGGGTAGATGTTCTGCACATGTCTGAATTGTCCTTTAAACTACTAACTTTGGGTACTCCCAAGTGCATCCATGACAGCACAGTGCAAACTCTAGGCTGCAGAACCCACTCAAGAAGCTGGGAAGATGCCTCAGGCAGTTAAATACTCATTATCTGAGCACATGTAGCTACACTCTACATGAACTAAAGCCACAGAAGTTATGCGGCAACAACAGTTAATATGAGCCTTCAAGAAGCAAAATACCTGCTGGAAACCAATCGTAACTGACAAGCCTTCAGCAGAAACAAATACTTCTGTGTGCCTGTTGAAATTTGCTAATATGCTTTTCTACCTCCTTTCTACAAGGACAAAACTAGTTTAGGCAATTAAATAGAAGAATCTTGCTGCACCTTCCACATCAGACATCTTCCATACATCAGATGTATGGGAAAGCAGAATGGATGACACTGTCCTTGGGTCCTTTGGGCACATGGTAAATCTGTGGAGTGCATTTCACACAGCAGCAGCTTATCAAACCTGGGTTCTTCAATCTCCATGCACGAAGGTCTTTGAGGATGGCTGATGAATACTGGCCAATGTTGAGTAGAACATGTCAATAGAACTATCAGAAAGGAAACCTGTTTCATTTATGGGATTACAAACAAAATGTTTTGAGTAGTTTTTTATCAAGAAATCCTAAACAATGCAAATACAAACCAAGTAACTCACAGTGTGCTTTATTATTTTTCCACAATATTAACTAGACAGACATGGAAAGTTTAATGGCAGCATGTTCTTATAACATTTTAAAGACAAAGAACAACATAATCATATTAAATGATGATACACTGACAAACTACATTACCATACATACATCATTCAAAGGTACTGGATAAATGATATATGCTTATGTACATTTATGCTGGTGATAATTAAAATTCAAATATTCAGAAGAAAAAGAAAAAATATGCTATTTAAATTATAAAAATATACAGGGTTTTTGTGGAACTTTTAATGCTGTATAACTTTTTGAAACAGATTTCATTGTGTGATGAAGCTGCATTAACTTAGTATAGGAGTGTGATTTAAACCAAATACAGATTAAATTAGCTCTTTTGTCTTCCTTGTATTTAACTTTGTTTGAAAGAGAGATAGGAATGAAAAACAAAGCTAGGCTTTCACATGAGACAGAATTTTTATACTCATAAATCAAAAGATGTTTAATTTTTCATATAGTAGTGAGCCATAAACTCATAATACAAATGAATCATTTTGCTAGCTTGTTTAAAAGTAGAGAGAGGAAAAAAACTGTAGGCTTTAAACATGCTACTTCACTATACTTTAAATCAATAGGACATGTAGGTTTGTGGAGTAGAGTGCAGGTGCACAGCTAAGCAGAGTGTCATGCTTGAGGGTCAAAGCATGCAGTCGTTATATATAGCTGACTCCCACTGTTTCAGATGGGGAGAACGCATACATGCAAGGACTGGGGTACCGGGTCTGTATTCTTTGAACTGCACCACCTTCATGTTTCCTTGCACATCTGGTTTCAGACAAACATTTGTTTTCCCCCATAATTGTTCCTTTTTAGTGCAACCCTACTGAGGCTGTGTAATCCCCAGTCACAACAGAAAATCAGCAAACCTCTATAGCAACTGGATAATTTTATAATAGTTTACATGTAATTTTGTAATTGAAAATTTTTAGTAACTGCAGTTGTGTAGTGCACACATTTGTAGCTGGTTTTAGTTGAAAGTTATTTTCAGACTATCTTGAGTAACTCCTGCATCACACGAAACTCTAGATTTTCTTACATACCAATGTCATCCTCCATATCTTCCAGCCCCCTTCCTTATCTGTATATTCTGTTACCTTGACAGCTCCGTTACTCCTTTGGTGGATTCAGTGCTTGTTCTATCAAGAAATGTTGTTTCTGTCAGCTCCGATTTCAGAATACTTAACTCACATTTTTTTTCCCCTTGTTTTCCATCTGTTCCTAAGTTACTGATCTATAACAGATTTTAGGTGATCTTACAGATTATTCTTTCAGAAGCAATATAATTTCCTTTGTTATTTTCTTAATAAATGGAGTGAAAAAGAATTAATGACAAATAAATTGAATGCAGAAGAATAAAGTATTTAACTTAAATTCCTATGGATTTCCTATTCTGCAAGAGATTGCCTTGAGAATTAACAAAGTTTTATAGTAAAGAAAAACTGTGGAGTCTCTGTTATTTTTTATTCTGCCCTTATATCATCCTTTTTCAAGGGAAAGAATGAAAGATGAATGAATTCCAGGTAGCAGTCTTGTTTAACCAAGGAGACATTTCAGTCATGCCTTTGCGTCCCGCCACTTTTTGGCCTCTTCCTTTGTTGTCCTCTGATCTTCCACATCAAACCAGCCTCAGAAATGTCCCTCTTTTTTATTTTTTACTTTCACAACTTGGATATGCTGGGAGTGGTCAGCTGTGTGTGCATATATAGTGACAGAGAATGGACTTCGACTGAAGCATAGTCCTGGAGCACGGAAATCTATAAGGCATTTTGTGGGAAAAAAATCTTATGTAGAAGTGTGATGGAGAATAAGAAAGACAAGAATTATTGCAAAAGAAATGCAGGAGTGAGAGGAGAGGATTTTATTAAAGAAGTTCAAGCTTTTATATACATTCAATGTTTTCTAATATGTTTCTTAATAAATGTATTATCAACTATCATTATACCTAATGCAGCCACAATACTGTACTATTCTGCAGTCAGAATGGGAAAACTCCATTAGCTCTTTAATAAAATAAAATCATCAACAGTCATCACGACTCTTCTTTTTGCTGGGAGTTAACTAAGACACTGGGAAGTCCAGTGAGTAGACACAACAGAACACAAAATCCTCAGTATTTATTTCAACTTGTATCATGTGTCTTCTTCATATTAGTTCTAAAGCAGCTTTAAAAAACTTTTGCCATTGGAAGGTATTAAAAAATAAAACCCATTCAAATTATCCTGGTAGTATAGCAGCACTGGAATTGATAGTTACTCTTTTACTACTTTTGACAATGTAAACCTTTAATAAAATAAAAAATATTGAAACAATTTGAGGTCTAATAGTTCATGAACTTTAACGGGCATATGGGCACAAATTGAAACGAAGACTAGGTTGTGAAATGAAACATTAGCTCAATACCAGCCAATTCCAGTTGTGAAACTGGCTGCAGACAAATTCGGCTTGGAAGCTGAAAAAAACCAAAGCCCACACTCAATTCACAATATTCAGTTGCTCCCATTTCAAATATTTTTCACATGAACCCTACATGAGCATGCCCACTTCTGACAGAAGCACTCTGAAAACATTGTTTGATTGAGAGTTTTCATTTTTCTGTAATCAAGCATAGTTCACATTTTTGTGTTCTTAGAAACATTTCTTTTCTATGTTTCTGTAAAATCAAAAGTCATTTCAAATTTGAAATATAAGCTCGCTCCATCTTTGCTCATACAAAGTGTAGGTGCCCCAACTAAATAGCAGTAAAAATGCTGAGATGTACAACTCTTAAAAAAACGAACAAACAAAAAAGCAGCTTTGAAGACACAACATCAACTACAGCCTTAACATTGAACATATTACATTCCCAAGTTAATGGAGATATTTTGCATATAATGCCACAAAGTTATTCGGCTGAAATCTTGAGGTTGAATCTACAGTTTACTCACTGTATTTTTTCACCCTTAGAGCACTTACGTATTGTATAGTACATTTTATCCAGAGCTTTGCAACCTTTCGTGTCTGGACATCCCTTTACCCCCAAATCCCAGATTTCAAAAGTTTCATAGAAAAAATAGGCGCGCTTGACAAACATTTGAAGCTGGACATTTCCATGCCTCGGAGCAGCCCCTGGGACATGCTTCAGACTCTTCCTTCGGCTTTGTTGGGACTCCTGGCCCCCTTTGAGTGCACAGAAAGCCCCACTTTAAAATGCATTGACACATCTGGTTTCAGAACACAGATATGTTTATAAAACTGTATACTGAGTACTCTGCATTCATTTTACTCGAGTTGCATTTTGTAACATGAGCAGATGACTTCACTGCCCCTCTTTTCCTCCACCCTATTTTTGCTTGAAACGACAGTAGGCACCTGCGTGATCGAGGTGTCAAAGGCTCTCTGTCCAGAGAGAGGATTTTGAGTTTCATCATCTTTTCTGCAGACAGTCTTAGGGAATGATTACCATGAAATAATTTTGAGGGCGAGGGGCAGGAGGATAAAGCTCACTTTCTTTTCCTGTTATGAAAATGAACTTGATTTTGGTGTCCAGTTTGATAAACAAGGATAGTCAGAGCTAATCTGTAACTCAGCTGAGGTCTGCTTCTTGCCAAATAAAATTAAGATCTTTTTCAACTTTCAGGGATTTAGAGACCACATCTAATTGGTTTCAAAACCCTGGAGGAACTCAGTAAGTAAACAGGATTAGTTGCAGATATGAGCCCACTAAAGTGGGACACAGGTCAGGTCTTCAGACTCCAGCTCTGCTCTGTTGAAGCAGGCACTTTAGGTCTCCTGATGTTTCTCTGTCAGTAGCCACAAAAAATGTTTTACTGCTGAGAAAATCATTGGAACACAATTTTTTCAAGCCCCAAAGATTTAACTTCACACTTCTATTAAAAAAAAGTATTTGAGTCAACATGTATCAGGGTACTGTGATTATGACGCGATGGCGCAACTGATAACTTGAAAACACATGTTTACAAGGCATAGGCAATTGTATTTCCAACTGCTGTCCTGTAGGGATAGCCAGGTGTCCTTCAAGAAGTTGCCATCCTGACTCCACGTATGTACCATGTTGAATCGATTACTCCATCAGTTCTTGCCAGCAGGACAGGGTGAGAGCTTTGTTCATGCTGACCTTGTCTTTCAGATCCCTCCCAGCCACCCGAAAAATGCAAGGAAAATCAACACAATGACGCAGCCTTTAGCAGCTCAAGTAACTGCCCTCATAAGTGTAAGCAGGTAGGTCTTTGTCAGTATATTTGCTCTTCAAAGATAAAATAATCCAGCCAGCTGCATTAATTGAAAGAGAACCTAAAAGACTTTGGGACTCATTAAAGTTAAGAATAACAACATGATGTGATGACAGATACAACTTGCAGAGTTTCTGAAAATAGCAGGTTAAAATGTAAATATCTCTTAATAAATAATTTTCCTGCAATGTAAAAATAAATGGTATTTCCTTTGGCAGTAATAGCTGATTTAATCTTTAGCTGGGAAGTTGTTTTGCTCATAAAATATCATTGTGCTACAGAAAAAAAAATATTATTTTGTTATTCTGAAAGACTTTTGTAATCCACGATAAACTGGATGACTCTACTTATGTCCAAGATAAGCGCCAAGAGTGATGCAAGCTCCTACCAGAACCAGACTCAGGATAGTCTTCAGAGAGATCCAGGAGAAATCGAACAAAGGCCTCATATTGTTGCCATACAACTCCACAAAGGCATCCTAGAAAGGGAAATAATGGAATATTGGAATTGCAGTAACTTTTCCAGAGAAGGAAACCAACTTCTTCAAGCTCAGTGGTCACCCAGCAGTCATGCCACCCACCAACCCCCCACCCTTTCCCAAACATATTAAAATAGTGATTTGGGAGCTATGGTTTTCTACAGTGCTTGTCACAAAGTTCTGCTTATTTCTTTACATTTTTTATTGGTTGCGACTTCTGCTTCAGGCATGCCTAGTCTAATAGAAAATATAGAGGCAGCATTTTTAAATATAAGTACCACCATTTTGGCTCCTGAATGTTGTATATACAAACACACACAAACGAGGTAAATAGACCTTAATTCTCCAAACCTTTCATTTCCACTGGACATGGGGCATCTATATTGCTGATTGGCTTTGCTGAAAATAAGGCAGTATTTATTTGGTTTCCTTGTGATGTACTCAGAAGACCGCATGCAGCACCCACAGATGTTTCTTCCATATGAAATAAAGCTGTTAGGCTGGTGTTACACCTCTCATGGTCTTTCACAGCTGTCACTAAAAGGTCCCATGCTTCTGCTAATCACGCCTTCGATGTGGCAGTGGTCTGGCTGTAGGGTCCATTGGGCCAAACAGCTGATATGACAGTCCTGAGCAAGAATTGTCTTGCCATGGGATTGTCTTGTCAGTCTGACTTGCCCTCCAGCCGAGACAATCAGGTAGAGGAGTAGAAGCATACAGTGATGCCATGTCTCATGGCTGACCACAAATCACATGGTGTGAGGTGTAGGGGGAGTCATCTCCCTCAGCCCAGCCCAAACCACCCCGGGTTTCTTCTTTGAGCTGCAGTCCTCCATGTATGGACAGCTGTTTTGTAAAGCTGCTCTGGGAAGGCCTGGAGGTACATGCAGGCACCAAATGGAAATGCTAAGTAGCAAAGATAAAGTTTTTGTGATGCACAAATCCAGTGGGATTTGACCAGACTAGTGATGAGACTGGTGATATTCTGCATGTAATGCCTTTCTTTCGGGCTGTAATTCCTAACTAACATGAAGCTTCAGAGCATTCCTGAGACATAGATAAATCACACTGAGCGGCATGAAAGCAGTAAATAGCAAAGCTGAATGGCTTTTAAAATGTGACAGAACTGATAGCATCGTTTAAGGCAACTCTTTTGTTGTGCTCCCAAACTACCAAGATAAACCCATTGAAGAGCTATCGAATGTGGAGGTTTCCTTCTCTACCTTTATGGCCTTGTTTTGTAATGTTATTATGCTAGGAGGTAACATGTCTTCTAAAAATGCATTTTTGTTATGGTTTCCACCATGAATTAAGGACAGAAAGGTCTCTCTTATTAACACAGACCTCCCAGTCAAGTTAATTTGCCATAAATTGTGTAGCTGCACTAGCCTCCATCATTTGCCATGTCCAGTCAGTGTCAGAATAAGAGCATTTGTGGTTTTACCACGAGAGGGCGTGTAAGGTTTTTTAATATTTTGCCATTTTGACTCCACTGAGGCACTGAGATTCAAAGAAAGAATAGGTATTTGCTTCCAGAATATGTTATTACATTAAGTAATATTGCTGCACATTATAGGCAAGAGTGGATAGCAGTAGGTAAGACTCGGTAACAGAACTGCTATAGGCTTTGGCCGACAGATTGACCTGAAAATACATCTGCCTCCTGCTATTTCTCAATGCTTCTTCCTCAAGGCAATAATTTTCAAACTTGGGTTTCCAAAGATATATTCTTAAGTGAAAGCAGCTTAACCTTTGTGGGGGAACGTTTTAATACAAACTCTTCATTCCGGAGGAAATTTGGCAACTTTTGCTTAGCTGCCTGATCTTTCAAATAGACATTTGCAAACTCTGGCCTTAATATTCTGCTGCGCTGTTGCAGAGCTGAAAAAGCATACACAGTTTGCTGTGCGGCTCTTTGTAAAGCTGCTTTTATTTCTCCTTAAGGCTATGATGTAACACAATATCCTAAAATGTTACAGACTGGGCTAAATCCTGTTGTCGCCAGTGCAGACTCACTGACTTCCACAGGAGCTTTGTATGCGGAGTTCAAGATCAGGCCTTATGAAAATACAGCAGGGGTAAAGTTCAACAGTTGGTGATATTATTATGGGTAGAAAAGAGAGGAAATGAAAAAAAACAAACCCAAACCCATGGAAATGCAAGTCATGTGAATATATTTTAACATTAAGATTTTCATGGTTTCTTTCTGTGGGAAGGTCTCACTTCTGTATATTCAGGAAAGCTGATGCATACACAGTATCAGTACCAAAATGAGCACATTTTGTGCTTCCCCTCTATCCCAGTTTAGGAACACTCCTCCCAGTCTGTCTGGGAGGCCATTGCTAATGATCTGGTAAAGCTCCTTGTATGAGTATGAAAATGGACAGAGGGTTACAGTAAAAGTTGAAGACAAGGCAAAAGTACAGTATAACCTATGGCTCAGAAGAGGAATGTTAACAAAAACTGTGCAGCATGCAGTACTTTTCTGCATGCGAGTATTACAACAATAACATGAACTCAACCTAATGGTGTCTGCACTATATATTACAAGTAGCTCTTTATGATCGGTCTCCCTCCCCTTCTCAAACATCCTGATTAGGCCTATTTCCGAAGCTTGTTTGAACAGCCTGTCACTATTTGTTTAAGTTTCAAACCTGTTTTAAATAAACACATGTCCATTTTATGTACTAAAACAAGGAGAGGGGGGGAGGGAAGTATGACCCCTTGCTGAAAACTATTTTAGCACAAAGAGAACCCTAAACAGAATCTCAACTGTTTCATAAAGTTTCTCTCCTTCTGTAAACCCATGTGTTTGTCACTGGATTTTTGTCGCCTAAAGCGGTCTGTTTAAAATAAGAGAATCTCCGCTAAAATAAATAAGATTAGGAAAATTGCCTGAAACACTTGATGTCCTCTGAAAAGCACTCTTTATAATGAAAGCAAGGGTCCCCTTGGCAAATAGACCGAGGCAGGTTCTGGCTTGGTCAACCTTTCTTACATAAGTCTTACATAACTGGAAAGAAAATGGTTGCAGGCCTTGCTTTTAAGACTTTCAAAATTTAATGGAAAGTTATATCCTGGATATAAAATTCTATCAGGGCAGTTAAAATTATATGGAAAAGAACTCTTCATTCAGGTCTGTAAGGTTTTAAAAAGTCATTTCTTAAGAAGCTTTTATTAAGTCAAATCAGTCCATTGCTGGTTTACTATACAACTTTACAGTGACTGTTTCTGAGAAGCAAGGAAAGTGGCAGTGGCAAAGGAAAGAAGCTGCGCCTAAGCTCCTTTTAGCACCGAAGCACCTGAGATGCCTGTCTTTGCCTACCTAGGCTTGATTGTCAGTCCAGGAAGATTGCCCTGAGGGCACCCTTTGCTGTCCTCTTGCCTGTTGAATAATATGCAGGGATGACATAGCATTTTCCTGGCCAGCGTTCCTGGGATTTGCAGGGAGCCCAGGGCAAAAATTACCCTTGGAGGAGTAATAGTGCACTGAGACATGGCAGTCTCAAGACAAAGCATCCACATCACACTATCCTGGTCTTTCACTGGCCCAAATTTGGCAGCTCTGATCCAAGAAACAAATGTAATTTTTAATTACACGGGCATTCTTTGCTTGCACACTCAGCCGAGTTTGTTCCGTCTCAGTTCTTTTGCAGCTCAGCCTTCACTCCTGCTTGAGAGGCAAGGCATAGCTTTTGGTCCACAGAGAAGTATGTATTTCCCATAGGCTGAGCCCAGTGAAGCATTACAGATCTGATGTTTCCCTACTGAAGATACGGAGGGAGAAGGCAGTTTCAGCCTGGCTTTTCTGACTGAGGGGGCGGTGGGGAGAGCAAACATGAGGAAGTAAAGGCTTCCTTTTTCTACCTGAATCAAACAGCTGGTGAGGAAGTGACTTTATTTCCCTCGTTATCATTGGGTTGGCAGGATATCCTCTTGAGCCACATTGTATTGAATGAAGAGCCGGTGAGACTTCCATTTTACTGAACAGCAATTGCCTTGCAGCTATTTTACGCTGCTCTCTCTGTGACTCCAAAACAAACAAACAAACACACACTAGCTCCTGGCTTTTGAAGAAACTTGCACAGGTCTGAACAAGGCACCTTTGCTATCCGGAGTGGGAATGGCATTTGTGCCAATGCCAAGGTTTAGCAGCTGAATGACTTCCAAAACTCTTGCCTGCATACAAATGACATAAATCCTCATAAAAGCGTTTGTTCCTGAATGGTAACTCATTTCAGAAAGAGCCTGGGGAGGGAAGGAGGGAGAAGACAGAGCTGGTTAAATCGTCCCATGTTTTCTATGCAGCGAAACCTCATTAAGATGACATTATGAAGCTATAGAGAACAGCTCGTGGAACACAAAAAGTAGGCAATCTGTAGCTGTTCTTTTCCCAAAGAGTTTATGGGTCTTTTACGCAAGTCTAAGTCATGACTACATGCAAATCAGGATAGCTCAGGCCTTGACTGTGGTGTGCCAAGGTGTGGTGTTTCACGAGGTCGGTATCTTTAAGAGAAGCCAATATCATTTTACACTGGGGAGTGCCAACACGCTGGCAGTCGTGCCAGGTGCATGTTATCAAATTATAATGGGAAGGAAAAGAAGGTGTCACCACACAAACCCTGCTGACCACGGGCAGAGAACCTGCCTGGGGAGCGGCTTCAGCATGTGTACCCCTGATCAAATCCCCATCCCAAATATTTCTTTTCCTCCTTCACTTTTGCCTGTGGTAGAAATGGCTTCTGACTTTGGACAAAACTGGTTCTCATCACAGTGGTCTTACCTAATTTCTCTGTTCCTTGTCCTTGCTATCTATTTGTCTAAACTCTTGCATGGGTGAGCACACACTGAAGTCTGTGTGCATTGAAATCAGTGGAAATACTATTCGCATAAGACTGACTAAACATGGCACTCAGATGGAGACACTGAAGGAGCAAGAAGTAATCATGGTTAGGCTTGTTCGTGAAAACTGATACATATGCTAAGCAATATATAAATGTAGTGGTTATAGTAACAGGGATGACTATTCCTCCTGTCCACGCTCCTAGGGAGTGACCCTGCTGGAGGGCAGATTTCCTCCAGACCTCTGTGCCATGAAACACAAACTGGGTAACGGTCACGACATCTCTTTAAACACATGATTTGTAAGGTGTTGATAATTCAGCTTGCATAGAGACCCATGCCATATTCAGACTAGGCTACATTCTTGTTAAACCAAGTCAGCCTGAGAAATGTTTCAGCAATTTAGTCTTGGCGTCTCTACTTAATTCAGTTAGACATGGCTCTGCAATATGCAAAAGCCCAGACCCAGTGGAAGCTGACTTGTCTTCTTATTCTTGAAAAGGCCCACACTAAAATGAGGTATTTCTGGCGTCAGCCTGTAATGGCACTACAGCAGCTAGCTGGTGGTATTTAAGGGGTGCTGCTTTTGAGGAAACGGTATTAGCATTAATGAGAGAAAGAAGGTGGGCAGGCCTTCTGGACAAAATCCTTGATGTTCAAACAATGTGGTCCAAGCTGCTCTACTTGATCCTTCACAATTTTCTTTTCAGATCTTTTGTAGGGGTTGAAAGTCCTCTTCAATTAATTCGCTATTTGTTTGCATCAATATTTAGCAGTCTTAGTTTTATTTGCTGAAGATACCCTACTTGGGTAGAGTGCTAGAAGCTGTGTGTAACTCCTACCTAGAAAACAAATGTGTCTCTGTGCATATTTTGATGACTCACAGTTGCACTGAGAACTATTCAGTTTGAGGCTACCTTCTTCTTCTTCTACTCACATTTATCAAACCTGTTTTAGAGAGTTTTCATTCACATACAACAGTAAACTTGGGAAACACCAATTTGTGGATCACTTTGGAGGATAGAACAAGTGTCGCTGAGTTGCCGTGGGGACTCATCTCATGCTGTAACATCGCTCTTACACCTGCATCCTGAAAAGAAGCTAGATGCATTAGGACCCTTGCCAAATCTTCAGAATGACTTTAGCATGAAAACAATGACAAAAAAGGTCTTCATGACAACAGATATGTGTTCCTCACAAAATCTTGTCTAAATTCTCCATCTTGCTCATAACTTACTTCCAGTATGAGTTCTCTTATACTGGAAACAGCCTACCTAGTTTAAAAGTCCAAATGTGAAGATGTGGCTGCACCAGATGCACTGTTAGTAGAGGGAAATGTGAACATATCCCTCATTATGTTCCCTGCCTGCTCCAGCTGCCTGTGCTGTTCTCGGGCTGCTGCAAAAAGAGTTAAATCACATAACCGCCTCAGAAATGGGAACCGAAAGTAGCTGCTTGTAGAAATGCTCAAAGTGCTGTGGCAGTGTTTGTCATCGAGGCCCATGGAGGGTTTTATTTAACAAGCGTGTCCAGCTGTGCTGGGCTGGAGGCACAGGTATCATCAGCAAAGGTAGTGAGAGGAAAGCAAGACAGCAAGGCTGTCAGCCTGGTGAGGAGGGCCTGGCTTGGGATGGCACCAGCCAGAAAAGCCAGAGTGTGCATGCAAGCAAGTAGGGTAAAATCAAACCAGTCTGAGCAGGTTGGCCCATTGGCTGAGCCACGAGGGAGCAGTCATGCATTTTTCTGCTTCTTGTTTTAACATCCCTCAGGGAAACACTCGATCCCGTGTTTGTTGTCTCAACACTCCACTCTGATCCAAATCCCTTTGGCTTGACTAACTCATGCTCAGCATTGAGCAAGAGTAGCACAAAGCTGGGGCGGCGGTCTTGGCGGTCCTTGGTGCAGGTCACGCAGAGCCACCAGCACCTTCTGCTGATGTGCCACCTACTCCTCATGTGGCTTGAAGCAGGCTCTCGTTTATATCTTGTGACAAGCACCTGATTTACAGGGCCGATGAGACAACACAGCTAACACTGTGATAAAGTAACCTCATGATAAATCTGCAATTTAATGAGTAAGTGCAAAAAAACCTTGTGCTGTAACTTCAGCGGACAGTTACACTTCTACCAGCAGCCACCTGGAAAATATGAATTTGCGCATATGTTTTGTTTGGCAGCCTACACCTCATTAGCAGCCCAAACCACTTCTGCTCACCTGTAAAAGCCTTATTTGAGGCAGAGAGGAGGCAGCATTTTTTGGTCTTTGCTTTCTCTTGCCATTTCCTAAATCAGCCCTTGAGTGCTATAATACACTGGGAATAGTGTCAGTAGTGTTCAAGGCCAGGTTGACAGTCTTGGGCGATATGATCTAGTGTGAGGGGTGCCTGCCTGTGGCAGGCGGCTGGAAATAGATGATCTCAAGGTCCTTTCCAACTCAAACCATTCTATGATTTTGTGATTAGCTGTAGGGGAGGCAGACATGTCCTGGCAGTCAAGCAGCCTTGCAGAGCAAGCTGCATGTGCCCCCCTTCCAACTCAGTGGACACACGAGAGGTGGCCTCTTGCCTTGCTCCCTGTTTTCTCATTTCACAGCTAAGTGATAATGGGAAATTAAAATAAGGGGAAGTTCCTGGTCTGCATCTGTTCAGAAGAGATTGGTTGTGGTTTGGATGCCTCTCCTCCACTCCTCCTTGTTCTTTCTGTCCTGTTCTTCATCACTTGCATAAAAGCACAAGAACCAAGAGACAAATGGAGGGTGAAGGAGTGGGGAAAGGAATTACGAGAGTCTGCGCAGACTGAGGCAAGTGGGAATTTTGACAAAATGAATTGTCTAAATAGGACAGCCAAAAATTGCCTGTTGCCACAATAAGCTGAATCCTACTTTAAAGCCAAGATAGTTTCATGAGTAGCTTTGCTTCTGGGGACTCATAGGTTAAGGTTGGCTGGTAAATCTTGAATTTTTGGGTTCATCCAGAAAGTCCTTTGGCAAATGTTATCAGGTAAAAGCTAACAGACATCATATGAAAAAACAAGGAAGAGTCATAATGTAAGAATACACAGAATACAATTCACAAAGATTTGGAAGGACTTTGTTTTGTTATTCAAAACAGCTCAAACTCATTTGCATACACAGTTGTAATCCATTAACTATGACCTTAGATTTATTCAAATGCCACCACACAAACCCAAATTATGGAGACTTAATAAAATGCAAACCACCTCTGCCCCCCCACCTTCAAAACCAATACCAAAAGAAACAACAGGCATCCTACTGAAGTGGGATCTTCTCCCATCCAAAAGCAAGTACCACTGGGGTGTCTGAAAGCAACATAACTCCTACCCTTATGTATAATTTAATTCCCCTGTAAAATGAAATGATACAAGACACAGCACAAATTCTGTGTTTCCTTTTAACAGGAAGCTTTAAACTGAAAAATGTTAGAGACTAGTAAGCAGGAGAAAAAGAGTTATTCTGTTCTTCAGGGGCTTTGCTGGTGTCACTGTTCTGGCCAAATCCCTCGATGGACACGTGGCTTATACCAGCTTCAGGAGTGTGCCAGCATGGTTGAAGTACCTCCTAGACAATGTGAGTTATACTGGCAAAAGGACTCCTCTTTGGTGTAAGTCTACGTAAGTCTACATAGTGGTGAAGGGAATAATGCCAAAATAGTTATCTTCGTAGACTAGAGATGTGATTTTTTCCCCATGAGATAGTTATGCTGGCCAGACTTTGTCATGTAGACCTTAGGAACTTTTATTTGCAAATAAGAATGTAATTTATTTTAACCAGATGTTCAGGACTGATCTGTGTCTGTGTATTCACAGTGCACTCCAAGTAATTTTTACTGTGAAAGACATATACCTTGGACACCGGTAAGATGTTAAAAATGTAGCACTGAAACCTAAAGGCTGTGGTGGGCTTTTCTTTCCTTTTGGTGGTGATGGGTAGCTCTCAATGAAGTAAGCTGGTGTTCTGGGTATTGAGTTTTGCTCCCATCTACTGGATCTCCTACATGTCGTGTCCCAGCTCTCCCAGCTATCAGACGTTCACATCAGTTGCTGGAGCAAGTCGTGCAGTTCCTTACAACCTGTTGGCTGCTGGGAGCACAGGGTGAGAGCTGAGGTGACCAGGATCTCACTTTATTTTTTCAGTAAAGAGCAGGAGCTATCAGTGCAAGTCCTCTGAAAAAAACAGATGTCTGTTTTCTTTTGTGCCTGGTGTTCTTGAGATGAGGCAGAGGCTGGTTCTGCTACAGGAGTATGATCAGCAAAGTGGTCACATAGCTGTCACTGGAACCTGATGTACCTATCACTGTCAACAAGTTACACGTACACAGTTTTGGGAACAGCTGAAATACAGCTTAGCCTGCATTCCTATGGCCAGTCATTCAAAGCAGAAACTAAAGGATTTGGGTAACTGCTGCTTTTTTTTTCTTTTTTTTTAATAAGCCTGCATGTCCTTGCAGATCATCCACAAAGGCCTGAGCATTTCTGTTTCCTGTTGACATCCTTTGAAAGGGAGAATGCCAATGGAAATTGGATCTTTTAATGAACACTTTCTGTGGGCAGCAAGTCAGATGAAAATTCACAAAGGATTTAAATCTATCATTGTGACCTTGAACTAAGAGCATGAGGAAGGATAAGGCTGTTAACTTAGGCAGGAGAGACTGGTAATTACTTCATGTGTTGGTGTTTTCAATTGAGTAGAAATTCATGCAAAATTTCAGATATTAACAGGAAATAATAAAAACAAAATACAGAATATCAGCCAAGAAAAAAAATAAATGCATTATCTATGAAAGCAGTTTTGAAAGCTTTCCCACTTTATAAAATAAATAAGACCCTGCAGATCGGAAACTGCAGATCAGAATGTATATAAGTTCCTAAACTTCATAATTTACTATTTTCAATACTTCTCAGTGCAGGTGGGTCCACACAGCAGAATGCAGTTCTATAGAGAGGAAGAGAGAGTTGGCCTTGTGCTGAACAAGCCAGCTCATGGGCAGGTCTAGGGCTGCAACCACTTATAGGTATATTAGAATCCTACTCCAGGTGGGCTAGTTATTCCTGCTGTGAAATCAGTGCAACCACTGTTCAGGGACACTTCAAGTATCCCTGTGCAGTGCTGTGCTGTGCCATGTAAATGTGCCCTGCGGCACTACTGGAAAAAAATTATGGATCTGGCTGTGCACAGAGTCTTACAGCACTGCCTTCCCTGTACAGCAATGTGTGCTGTGACTCTTGTGCCAGCAGCTGCTGCCGAAAGGCCATTCTCTCTTGCCCCGTCACTTCAAAGTAGTCTCGAGAATTTCATTAAAGCATTAATCTGCAATTAAAGACCTATCCTTGCTTAAAAGCCAGAGGACATGATTACCACAGCTAAGGGATTCACGTGTTGTAGAAGGAGAATGACTAAATCTGGAAGTAGGTACAGCAGTCATTCAGAGGATGACCACAAATAACTCCTGTGTGTAATGACTTCCTGGTTCTTTCTGGGTGATGACCCATGCCCATCTTGATACTCTTTTCATGGGAATTTTGCCGTTGCTGTCATCATGCTACAAGCATTAACCCCCAGGTCTTTCTTCAGTGATATCTGCTGCTTCTTCCCCTGAGTGGGAAAGCAGAGGGATGGTTTCCATCAGCTTTTTATGAATAGGGGCTTCCTGCCACAGGGAATTCTTTCCAGCAATTCTCTCTTCCAGCAATTTATGGCTGGAACCTAATGCATAAGTGACATAACCCACCCATGAAAGCAGCCTTCAGAACCTCCTATAATCAACTGTTGCTGCTATAAGTTTAAACAAACCCAGGAAATCACATGCAAAATTCTGTCTGTTTTGGTATCTAATCTTCCTCTATCTAGGTTCTTATACCACACACATTGCTGTGGTATCTGAGCATCTTGGTGCCTGGATGCAATTCAGTTAAACCCTTTTCAAGCTAGCAGTCTAAGCTGCAGTCCTAACACTTCTCCTACATGCAGCCAACTGTTTTGCTATGAGCAAACTGTGAAGAAGCTTCTTCAAAGGCTCCCTGAATGTACCAGCTTCTCTTGTCTTCTCTTCTCAGATAATGTAAAGTTGGGAAAACTGCCAAGCATCACACTAAACCAAAAGAGACGTTCAAATTGCAGTGGGTACAAGAGCCAAAGGAGCCCAGCCTGCCAGAATGTTATTGTAGCATTCTCAAGAAGCTCATGGCATTAAGACTTCATTTTATTGTGTGCCTGTCTGTCTAAAAGATGCCCCATTGGAGTCCAGAAAGTCATAGCTTCCTCAATATTAAATACAAGTGTCTTAGCCAACTACAAACCATTTGTTAGCTTCTAACTTTCAAGTCAGTTTTCTTTAAGATTTGAGGCATTTGATCTTGCAGTTGCTGTTGCTTGAAACAGAACTTCTGCTTTCAAGAAGATTTTAGATAATACTCTTTTCTGATGACCATACAATCAAAGCAAGGCCACAGACAGGGAACAGAAGTAAAAAAAGTGTCGGAAAGAAGCTGTATTATTTCTGAATGAGAAATACCAGATAAATGCTTGACTGATTAAAGCCCAAGAAAGAGAAAAGAAAAAGAGCAGAACTTATCTACGCTTTAACAGTAAAGTGGCAATCCTCCCCCCAGGAGGAACCATTTATACCATATTTTGGTATCATATCAAAGCGTATTCTGACTCATTAACTGAAATACGTTGTGCTGGTGGAAAACAGTTATAGCAGCAAGATTTTGTCTACAGAAGGGTTTGCAGCAGTATAATTTATATCCATTGAAAAAGTCAAATGCATAGCCAACATGGGTGTACAGTGGAATGAAACATGGAGGGAACTTCTCGGTCTGATATTTTGGGCTAAAATGTGTTTGATATTTACGAACTTGTGTTTTAAAAGTTCCTGCATGTCTATATAGACAGCAGTTAAAACCAAACCAAACCAAACAAAAAAAAAACCAAGAAAAAATCTAGAGCAACACAAGCAGCAAGACACTAAAAGAAAACTAAAGGCCATCCCTTTTTTTGGCTATTTATTCCCACAGTTTCAACCATAGAGCTGGAAGGAAGGGGAAGAAGCTGAAGTCTGTGATCACAGCATTAAGTTGATTTGACTATTAGAAAACTTTAATTTAAATGTTCCCCACGGGGATTCTGGTATTTATTTCCTTATTTGCTTCTTGAGCTTATTTAATGCTTTGACCTGAAGGAAGAAGAATTTGCACAAGCAAGAGGATTAAAGGTTCAAATTAGTTAAAGATGAAACAAATCTATTGATTCATTAAAGCCCGATGTCCTCAGTGTCAACAGTAATACCATCGTATATTCAACTGTTAATATGCTTGAAGTGAAGAAAGAAGTAATTTTCAGCATAGGTGACAGATGGCTTTTGACTGGAAAAAATACATTGCTCCTTTGCATCCTTTTTCTGTTCCATCCAAATGGCCTTCCCATGTAGGTAACAACCATGGGAAGGTTAATGAGTCTCTTCTCATGCCTGTCTGACCCTCTTCTTCAGCTATTCCTTGTTGTGATTCCTTTTCTCTATGGGTGTGCAACCTTCCTTCATTCATTACTTTTGTTATCACTATTCACACATTGAGTACTACATTGCACAGTGTGTACCAAGTTATGCCTTTCCTTGTCGGCATACGCTTATTCCTGTCTGTTAAGTTGAAGTTAGCGGAGACAAATACGTGACTGTCATCGTGCCAGCTAATCGTTCTTGAGCTGTGGTCCCAGCAGGTTTTAACTGCAGCTGGCTGCCACAATGCTGAGTGCAGCCTAGGTGGATGTTATTGCCAAGTCACTGTGGGCAGTGTGCCAAGGGGACTCTTCAAGGTTGTGTTGTGACACAGTGGTAGCTTGCAATGAAGACCAGCCCTGCCTAGCATTCAATGAGGCTATAATATCCAGTCTGTGTCTCAAATAAACCTAAGATGAGGTGGTGTTCCTCTAGAAGCCAGCAGGGTTAGGTAGGAGCATTTGAAACAAGACTTAGTACAAACACCAGTTGTGTCTGTTTTACTGTGGAGCCAAGACAAAACCATGCTCGGAAAGTGGAGATACCTGGGCACTGTATAGCTATAATTCAATGAATCCTGCTCAATGAATCCTAATATGTGGAAAGTGCATGGTGTCTATGTGCTTTATCAAGAAGCTGGTAGCTGGTGAGCCACATGAGAAGCTCTCTGAAAGCTTTCACACTCCCGGGAGGAAAAGCAGCTCATAAAGTTGTGTTTAGTAGTTCACCTCTGGCCAAATTTTAAGGGTAGATTTAGTAGGAGAAACATAAAGTTGCTCTTTGTTGAATTTCTTAGATATTAAAATATGTACTTACATTACAGTCTTTAAAGAAAATGAAACAGCATCCCCTCGAAAAGATAAAAGGCATGACCCATGAACACAGGAGCTGCTGTATTGAATTAGCCTTGTGGCCTACCCACCTAGACGTTAAGAGTTAGTGAATCAGCTACAATCAGTTTGTGATTAATACCTAAGTTAAGACTAGTTTCTTCCTTTTGTGTGTCACTTTTCCAAGATGCTGTCACATCAAGTGTCAAGAAATCTCTCCTCTAATCTGTATGCCTCCCGATCCATTTGGCCAAGCACAGGGGAGTATCCAAAGTCCCTATTACGAGTATTTCGTTAATAGTTTTTTTGAGTTCATCACTGCTCACTCCATTTCCATTTCTTAACCTGGATATTAGCACCAAAGATCTGCTAATGTCTTTATTTTCCAAGAGTTGTTAAAATGCTTTGGAATGTCTACTTTAGCATTTATTTATTTGTCTTCAGAGATTCAGTTTCATAGTCCTTCCCACTTAAAGTTCAGCTAAATAATGTTCATGTTATTCTTCTATACAGTGGTATCTCCCCTGCCTCTGTGGCCAGTCTTTGCTGAATAGTTTCTGTTGTTTCATTACATTTCCCTACCACCCATTATTATTGAAATCATCCTGCACAGCAAAATACTCTCTTTCTCTTTTGCTTTTAAGCTTGTTACATTTGTCTAAATACTTACACTTATTTAACTCCTTTTTCTGATACCTTCCCAGTTTTATTGAATTCCCTTTTATGCATTTACCAAAATTACGACTCTCTGATGGTCATAATTGGCATCATGTTCTCTGAATTCACAAGATGCTGCCATATATACAGATGTCTTTAATAGACATATCTAAATAATACGTTCCCCAGATCCTCATAACTTCTGGCTTATTTGCAGGATCTACTTCTGTTCTGGTCCTCTCCATTTTCTAGCCTCTCATTTCCCCTGAAGGTTTCCTCACTCTCTATCTAACAAACTAAAACGCTTTCTTGAACAGTCTTTACTGGCGACACTCAGAACTGGCATAGATCTCACTGCCTCGTCAGGCTTGCACATGAAGCAGGGAATAACTGAGTCAAATCCATTAGCCTTGTCTCAGACCCAGAGTTATCTATCTAGCCAAATGATGTTAATTCCCAGACAGTCTCTCTTACTTACTGGTATGAAAAGCTCATCCTGTGTCTCATGACATCCATTGTTTTGGCTGCAACTAAGAAGTTTGCTGAGTTCGTGTTCCTCACAACTGCATTCCTGGAGATAACTGGGGTTATTTATCTCTCCAGTCTCATTCTGACTGGTAGCAAAAGCCATCTTCAGTTGCAAAGAATTGCATTTTCTGCCAGAGAATTGTGATCTGACCCTCCATTCTGTAGCAGAGCTTCTCTTTTACCAGGAAGCTGGCTTCTTAAAACTAAGCATTGGCCAGCATATGCCTAAACCCCACCATTCCCCTCCCATCTGACCTTTCAGCTTCTGAGCTTCCTCAATTTCTTACAGACATCTGCAGAATTTCAGAACATTTGAAAGTAAAGAAGCAGAAACTCTGTAAGATCAAGGGTCCTTAACAGAAGGTAAGATATTTTCAACAGTCAGAATAAGAGTTACTATCTTTGTATCAACTTGCTTCAGTTTTAATAAAAATGGTGGGCTTTTGGTTGGGCAAATAACTGCCAGAACTGTATTGCCCAAGAAAGTTCTTTCTCATTCTCACTGTAATGTATCACATTTCCCTGAATCTTCAAAAAATATGCTTTCAAGTTAGATTCCTACACACATGAGTAGACACCTAAATAAATAGACTGAGTTTCACATGAGGAACCTCCTGTAGTCTGAAGTTAAGTAGGTACCAAGCACTGAAAGCCTTGGGCCAAGTAATACATTACAAAGCTAAAGTCTGAATGGAGACAGAGGAAGTTGAATTCCTGATCCCTTTTCTAAAATTTTAATATTATTCATTAATCATTATAGCATTGGAAATAATTAAATTAAAATTGATGAGAATTAAGAAATCTTTCCAGAAAGTTGTATTTGAATTTTCCGGACTATCTGACAGGGATCAGAATGGAGCAACAGAAAAATCCTTTTCAACAGGAAGGGCACTGGAACTACCCATATTAGTAAGTAAACAACTAACTGAACAAGGAGTAAATGAGTGACAGGGAGAAAGAATGTAGGAATGGAAATTAAGCACTCCCGCTGCTCAACACGAATGAAATAGAAGGATTTCAATTACATAAGGAAAGACAGGAAATTTAAAGCTGGTAAGAGGACATCCTTTTGCATGGGATCCACAATTAGACCACTTTATTATATAAAGAATTTAAATTAGATTGCTACAGGATGCTGAGAAGGCAGTTCACCAAGCTTCAAAGAACAATTAAATGTTTCTATAGCAAACAAAAGCTGTTAACAGTTATTCCAAAATAATAGTAATAGTAAAAGGAGTAGGAGCGGGGTAATGGTGGTAACAACAACAACAACAATAACAATAATAACAATGGAAGCCTTATGCCTGAAGGATTAAATCAGTCTCTGAATTCATGGGATTAGTATGAGGTCTTCAAGGGGACTATGCAGGACAGGGTCAAGAGTGGGAGAGAGAAGACATTATCTTATATCCATCATTTGTGGCATTTCTTTGCCTTCATCTGAAACAGGTAGTGCTGAGCACAGGCACAGTCTGTGCTGGGTGGATCATAATTTCGGTGAAGACAGGCAGTTTTTATTTAATACATGTGTATTAGCTGAACATGGGGTTTTTTTTCACTGTCCTTCAGTGTTTTACAAGGATTTTTTTGAAAGTTTCTAGAGTTCATCTAACTAAAAAAGACTTTGATTGAAAAAAACCCATGGATTCCTGAAGTAAAATTTGTATAGAAATAAGAAAAGGTAACTGTTTCCTATTTGCTAATGATGCTGAATTTTGAGCTATGCCAGGGTACAGAATGCTACTGTTCATGTACAGCTGCCTTCACTTCTTTGTTCAGGTATAGATAACTGGACAATTAGTTTTGGTTTTTTAACTGAATTAATTACAGCAGGGGAGCAGGCTTTCTCAGGCTGCTCTGAGGATCATCCCTTGCCACCTAGAGAGACATCCTTGCACCACGTGGGGCTGAGGTAGATGGTGGCAGAGTCCACAAAGGTACATAGGGCTGATGGCACCGGGGCAGGTAAGGCTGCACCAAGCATCAGATGGGCAACTTGTCCTGCAGCTGCGCCCAGGAGCACAAGGGCAGTTGTAGTGCAGGTGTCCCCATGGAGGGTCACCCACAGGAGCAAGGCCCCAGATGATGGCGCTGCAGAAGACAACAAAGCCACATTACAGTCTGCAAGGCTGCGTCAGTCTTCACTTCTCTACTCTCCCTAGAGGACTCCTCGGTTTATTTTTATTTTTCAGCCTTCCTTGAATCTCTTTCATTTCCTTCCCTCTCTAATTATACATCATTATATCATGTATTTTTTGACAGAAGTACGTGAATATTTTTAATGACATCAAGCCTTTTAAGCTGCATTCATGGAAGAGAGTATGGCATATACACCTGCAGTGTGCCACGGGTAACATAGTGGTGTCTTTCTCACGGTCAGCCATGCTTCCCAAACTCACTTCCCCACCCCCAAGTACTTTCACTCATCTCTTTTCAGACCACTAAGCAACCACTGTCAATCACCCTTCATGCCCCGTCCCACCACTTTCGCTCTCAGTCATTTGCCCACTGCCATGACTCTGTCAGGAAGCACCTCACCAAACCATTGCAGACGCCCACCCTTTCTTACTCACCTCCTGAGCCCTTTCATGCGGGCAGGGATATTCAACAGTAGCTCAGCTAGAGCTGTTAGTTCTGCAGTAAATGCAGAAAATTCAAAGTGAGAGAGAGAGGAGGTAACTGAGTGATACAAGCACTAGGTGGGAAGTTCCTTAGACAGAAGATTTAGCAGGTATGACTGTCTTGGTGGGACACTGGTCTGCTTGAAGCACTTCTACAATGAAACAGCTACACCCAGAGGCAAGGTCCCCTTAGGTTCAGTAAGTACAATGATCTCAAGAGAGAGAAACCCTTCCAGAAGGTGATTCAGAGAAGAAGCAGCCTAATGTGGCCATTCCCAAATTGCCCTCCGGAGAAACCTCTCTCCCCTCTGTTGAGCATACAGGGAAAGTCCTTGCCTACACATCCGAGCAAGAATACCTCATTTAATCTCTGTATCTTGGTGCATCATCTGTGGATGGTAGTAATGAAGTGCTTGACTGGGGCATGTGGAGGAGTGTTCCTGGAAGGTGAGTGCAACAGCAGCTGTGGAGAATTGCCCGCAGTGGGAAATTATGAGTGGCTCTGCATGTGCACGGAGCTGGGAGTCCCCCATAAAGCAGTTGCCCATGCCTGCTGAGATCAAGAACAGATTCTCTTCTCTCTGCTACTCTTGTAGAAAGAGTCATGGTATTTCCCTTTGGGAACTGTGTAACACAGCAAGTCAGTTTTAGCTGTGTTTATCTTAAGTGGTTTTATATTCCTGCATAAGCTTGCTGTAGTAAAAGAAAGGCTGCCATTAGCATTTGCATATCTCCTCAGTTTTTGAGTGGAAAATAATTACAAGAAGAGATTTCTCAACAACTCTTCAAAATGAACATAGCTTATCTTTTCTTTCAGCCTACTGTTGAATGAAATATGATTTCAAGCTAAGAGAGGCACTATTTGACAGAACAATAGACATCTCTCCACACCTGTCAAGTTAAAGAGCTATTAGAAGATACTATATACAGATCTATTATCTTATATAAGTATAGAATCTAAACATACTTTCCTCTATAAATAAATCTAAAGGGTAAATATTGGTGATATACGTATAATATTGAATGGTTTGAACAACTACGTGAAAAATCAAGACCCATGTAAAGAAATTAAGTACCTCACTCCGTTAGTTTTTCCAGCTAATGCCTGTCCTCTGAAATAGTCTGATTCATTAGCAGAGTTCACCATTGGGTGGTTACAGATGCAAAAGATCCATCTTAGACATTATGAAGGCTGAGCACTAAGGCCTGCACTTACTTCCCTTAAGCACCTGCTTCATCCACAGCCTTAACTTCGGGCAGCTACTTGATGTGCTAAACTGAACTTTCCCACAGTTCAGAGATGAATCTCCCATCTACAGAAATGATCCCAGAGCAAAGCTGGTTGTGGTACCAGAGGTATGAGGTTGGTGTCTACACAGAGACTGGGCAGATCCTGGAAGAGAATGGCCTGGACCATGCACTTAGGGTTTCAATTATAAGGTTCACTTAATGCAAAAAGCCTGCTGCTGCAGAAGGCCACAGATGTTTTCTTACTCTTCCTTGCTTTTTCCTATCTTTACAGACATCACAGAGACACCGTGCATAATACGGGTTTATTCAAGCTTTCTGCTCAAAACTGTGACCTGACCCCAGATCGCTGAAGATCTTATCCCAGCTAGCAGATGCCTGTATGAGATCTTACAGTTCTTGTCCTTCACAAACACTTTGTACCCTGTCTATTGACAATTAAATCTCCTTATTGTGAAGCAAATAATGATAACAGCATTTTCTGTGTCCACATGTTCCCTAGACTGATAAAATGCTCAGTATATATTGAGAATGTAAGTGTGCTCAGTCCATTCACAACACACAATAAGTGCGCAATTCAATTAACTAATGCAATTCATATTTCATTAGGACAGAAGCTGTTTGTGACCTTAACCGGACAACAAATTCATGACAGAATTGCAGAATTTTAATTAGACAGGAAAATAACAAAGACAAATGAAACAGAGGGAAAACGCGCTGCCTGGCAGAATTGTTCCAAAGAACTTAAAAACAAAAGATGCGGTTGTTCTGCTACGTCCTTCTCCTTCCCCCCTTACTAATGATGCAGAGAACAAAGCATTATTGCCTTTCTTTGCCTCTGATTAACCATTTGTAGTAGAAGGCTATCACAGCACTGTTCCTATGCACCTGGTATGGTACCGAAGGACACAGGAAAAAGAAGTGTAAGGGCCAGGTTTACCTTTTTTTAAGTGGTATCTAAGTGAAGAACAGCTTCTCTAAAAGGAAACATTTTTATATCAGTTTTCCAGATTTCTTACAAAGGCTCAAATATTGGGCCCTAAAATCATTTGTAAAGGAAAGCAGTAAACCAGCATCAACAGATATGACTAATAAGATTACTTGTTAGCATGATCAGAACAAAATAACACATAAAATCACAGTACCTAAAGGGCTGTGCTTAAAATAGAGAAGGATTCCTGTGTTCAGCTGCAATTGCTGTACTATTTCTTTTTGTGATACTCTTCAGAAAATCAGAACAGAATAATAAGGTTAGTTATTATGGTGCTATAGTAATTTCATCCTTAATCCAAAGTATTACCATGTATGCTGACCCCATGTGAGAAAAACGGCTCCCTACCGTTTGTAATTCAGTTTCATTATTTTACTACATATTGCCAAACCTGTGTCTTGTATTACAGAAACATAAAAGGATGAGATCCTTTGGTTTTTAAATTGTACATTTAAAGAGACAACAGAAGGATGAAAGTACCAGATCAGAGTTCACTGTCTGCAAAACATGCTCCCTCCCCCTGTCCTTCTCCCAGACTATGACCTATGTTTTGAAGATAAAATCACTAAATAAATTTTGCACAAAGCTGGCCAGGTTTTGTATTAATGGCAAGATGCTGTATAGGAAGCAATTGGATATGCAGCAAGATGTGTCTGTTTAATCAGGGTATTTGTTGATCTGGGTCAGTAACAGGATAGTTATTTGTCCCTGGCCAGTGGGTGGCAATGGCAGCAAATGGCTTATAGTAGACCAGGATTGATTTTGATAACATGTCCAGATGGGTATGATTTAAATAAGTAAATATTGCTTTGCATAAAGAGATATTTTAAAATTAATTTTAAACCAATGTTTACATCTGCCAGTCACTAGATGCTACATATACACTCTTAATATTTGAATCAGGAATACAATCAGTAAAGAAAAACAGCCTTCCCTTCTCTGATCCTAAAAGCTCTGATGTTTTTCTTCTTTATGCTGTATTAGGTCAAAACATTAGATCAAATTCTCTGCATATTCATATTATTTAGTAGTGCTTTTATCAAACTTACTGTGAGCTGAAGCTAATTTTACTGGAACAGATGAAGTTACTTTATTGTCAAATACGTTTTTAGTGCAATGAAAGCATCAAAACAGTACGGCTGCTAAAGGAGATCATGAAAAGGGAGTTTCCAGAACTCACTGATATTAGCTGCTCACCCATACATTCCCTTCCTCTCAAGTTTCAAGATGAGATTATTATAAAAAAAAAAGGCTGATTTGTCAAAAAAAAAAAAAAAAAAAAAAAAAGGAAAGAAACTGTTTGAACAAATCTGCAAATAAACCAACTTGGGGGAATTCCCACGCCTGTGTCTGACCTCCACGATCAAAATAAGGCATCCTCAACCCGATAAAAGATTCTGCTAATTTTTTAGTACTTAGTCAGATACCGATTGGGTTTGTGACCATCACAGCTCCTGCTCCAGGAAAACTGCGCTTTAACCATGGCTGGTCTAGCCTGTGCCAGACCCCTCACTGGCCAGCAGGGTGACTGCTTGGAGATAAGCAGGGCTACAGGGACCAGCGTGGTGGCCATTGCTGATCACAACGGCAGCATGTCGCCCGGCCCCGAGCACTGCCTTGAGTCCCCGTACCATGGAGAAGCCAGGCCTGGACTATTAATTCGTAGTGAGTACCGTTCTGCAGCCAAATTGCTGTGTACGGCTTCCTTTTAATTTTTTTTTCCTGTTAAGTTTTTGGCTTGGCTGATGGAGGACAGGGAGGAAATGCATCCCAGCAAAACTGCCTCTCTTCGGACTTGCGGGGGCCTCATTCCAGTCTGCGTGCTGGCCTTGGGCTGACCGTGTTACAGACACTGCACTGGCATAATTTTAATACCTTTTTTCTTTTTTTTCTACACTTAAATTTACAAATTTGATGCCAGATTTTTTTTCTTTCTCTTACAGTACTGCAAAACTGCAGTCACACCACAGCTGTGTTGGGATCTGCTCTGCACTGCCAGTGATACCACCGGCAACTTTTAGATAGAAGGAAGCTGAGGCTAAAGAGCAGAGAATATTTCTCACCCCACATTGTTCTCAGAGACTATTTCTGGCACACAGGAAGGACTCACAAAATCACCATCAAACTTATTTTAGCCAATTCCATACACGACTTGAAGTATTCCAGAGGTGTGCGTCAAGCCTCAGAGAACTGATGGCAAATTTTGTTCCCTGGTTAGACATAGAACTAAAAGTATGACACTCTAGGGGCTGCCGGGAAGTACTTTCTTTAAACAGCAGCGAAAACAGCCTTCAAATGATACATGAGAATATTAGCAGGAGTGAGTCCAAATACTGCATTCTAAAATGAACACTTTGATAATCATAACAATGTGGTTTGAAAAGCATCACTTTAAAAGGTCAGCTATACCACCCTCTGACTCCACATTGAAAGCATAGCGGATATATTGAGTCATACATATTGTTCATTGTCATTTGCATTTGGTGAAATCCCTGCATTTTACTCAATTTAGTAAGCAAGCACCGCCTTGGGCTCCCTTTGCAATACTCACCTCTAAATGCAGTTACTGTTTGTTGGGCTAAAACATCTTGTCCCATCCTGCAGCAGTAAATCACTCTTTGGTCTTTTGATCAGTGTTTGTCCTTTCAAGCCTGTGAGTCATTTCACGTTAATGGAAAGAGAGGGAGCGGCACGCCAGAGCAATGCGGGTATTTTGAGCTTCACCTCTGGGATACATTCATGCATGTTGCTCTGAACAAAATGACCATCTGTATCAGTCTGCAGACTGCCACTAGTGCATAAAGATCTAACTTCACATTTGTGTGGACAAAGACCGGCTTAATTCTACAAACACCATGTAGCATCACCGGGCTAGTGTCATGAAAACACCTTACCGAAGCTAAGTGCACCATTTGCATTCCAGCCTTTTTCAAAACTGTCCTTGGGATTTGACCTCATGGCCTTTTCCCTATTTTTTGCACATCACTTATCACTAGTAGGGACTGTTTGACTTCCCAATAGTCATGTGAGTGATGTGTCCAACCAGAATATGGCGGAAGCTGTCCTCACCCTTCCGGGGGCTACATCTGAAGAGTAAGCAAATTTTGTGGGTATTTAAACTTTTTCTTATTTTCTATGACTGATGTAAAAATGACTCATTCGTGCTTCAGCTGGAATGTATGGTTGGTAAACACTGGGGGGGAGCAATCGCATTTCTAGATTTGTAAATCCAAACAGTCCATACTGTTCTGACTCTTGGGTCCTGTTACTGATGTGAGCTGTTGGTTGGAAGAGCAGGGCAGGGGCTCAGCTCACATAGCTGGACAGGTCTGGTACTACAGCAGCTGATGTAGGAACCGAGAGCTGTCCAGCAACAGAGATACCAAGAAGATGTGGAGGAAAGGAACAGAGGCACCCTCCCATCATAGCATTGATAGAGGCTTTCAAACCATTTCTGAAAATAACAATTAAAAATTAGAAAAATAAACCCCACAGACATGCATAGGTAGGCAAAGCAATATGGAGCCCAGTCCAAAGACCACCAAAGGCAAAGGAAGACTCCAGTCACGGATGTTTTGGATTGAGCTCTGCATGGAAGGTAGTCAAATACACATCCCTGCCACATGCACACGCTTTTATTTTATATCTAGTTGGTTTGCTGACTGCATATATACCATGCAGAAATTGATCAGGACAGAAGCCACCTCAAAGTGCATTTATAAAAGCTAATGGTTTTATTGTGCCCTGGAACCATAATGTTGTTTGTAACGATTTTTGTAAGGGTTTGATGAACAAGCTTCACCCAAGAAGGTATGCATGTCTATAGACAGCCACTTACACCTTCTCCTTGATATGGACAGAAAGACCAGTGCTCAGAGGGTTTCATTTAGAACCCTAACACAATCTACTCAAGCAAATGAGATGGAAAATTTGGAATGGGAACCTCCTGACTTGCTCCATTAGCCTTCCAATGGGGCAAAGGCTGAGCGTCAT
>JBCJKH010060325.1:0-11468 GCA_039877255.1 Loriculus beryllinus | reverse complement strand
GTGAGGCACTGGAATGGGTTGCCCAAGGAAGTTGTGAGTGCTCCATCCCTGGCTGTGTTCAAGGCCAGGTTGGACAAATCCTTGGGAGGCAAGGTTTAGTGTGGGGTGTTCTTGCCCATGGCAGGGGAGTTGGAACTAGATGATCTTAAGGTCCTTTCCAACCCTAACGATTCTATGATTCTATGATTCTGCGAATGACAGGAGGTGGTGAAAATGAGATTCTTGAACATGACACACATTTTACTATGTGTAAATAGGCTTAAAGCTTAAGTGATTTTTGGAAATAAATTTATCTTTTAAATTTATTTTTCACCTTTAGATGATTCTTGTTAAACAGGAAGATTTTTTAATCAGAATTTAAATTCAGGTGTAAATGTTTTAAATTATGAAACCATGCTAAGTTCTTGTATGTGCTCAGATTTTGTGTTTAGACAGGTAGAATTTTCATGTACAGGAAGGTGAAAACTCAAATGGAAGGGGAAAAAGAAGCTACTACAACCTACTTTATTACCTTATAGCAATTTCTTTTTCTGCTCTGACACACACCAGGATTGATTATTTATAGTACATACTTCCTATGAATAAATAAGCACTGAATTTTATGTAAGGAGATATCTCAGCCCAGAAGTAGTTTTCTAGAGAAGACTGAAAAAGGATTTGGCTGAAGAACTCAATTTTCTGTAGAACAGTATTTTGTCTTTATTTGCAAAAAGCATACACATTTTTTCCACCAAAAATAAAAAAAAGAAAAAAAGGCTAGGCTAGAAAAGATAAAGAATCTAGACTTTGTCTAGACTGTTGCATGCTTTCCAAAGTCTTTTATGTATCTTTGAGAATAGTTGGTTTTTGTTTTTTGTTTTGGGCTTTGTTTTGTGGGTTTTTTTGGGGGGAGGGGGAACAAAGGAATTAATTTTTTGTGAGTTTCTGGTTTGTCACCTTTTTTGTTTGTTTTGGGAAAGAGGGGAGAGGGTGAGAATATGATACAGAATCAGCATATAGCTCCAGCAACTCAGACTGGGAAATGCTTCTAGGTTCTCTGACCTGGATGTAACTAAAGTCATGCCAGGAGTCACTCTGGCCTACCCACCACAATTTTGGTTCCCTGCAGTTCTTTTCTTTGTCCTGGGCTGGCAATCTAGAGACATAGGAAAGAATTTTCATTCTAGATTTTTATAAGTATTGGGTCAGGCTTACATAGACAAGGCTTTATTAGCATAGACAAATGATGAATGCTACTTTAGTCAGAAAAAACAAGCAAAACAGAAAACAAATGGGAAGGAGGTAAGAAAAGGGCAGACTCTTCCCAGTGACAGGCCAGGAAAAGCAGTGGCAGTGGTGAGGGGTTCCAGATGAGCATCTTTCTCTAGGCTTTTGCTCTGATGCAGCGGGTAGAAACAACTAAGATGTCAAGGTTGATGATTTTTTTTTTTTTGCCATGCCTTTCCCCTCACACTGTGTACAACAGACCATGTGAAAATTACCACTGGTTGTTTCAGCTCTTTATTCTGTAAGTGCTGATTGTAATGCAGTAATTTTTGCGTTCAGATGTTGCAAGTTGGTTATTAAAATTAATTATTGGACGATATTTCTTAAGCATTTAAATCACTATTATCTGTTTTGCGGTGCAGCATATTTTGGTTATCCCTAATGTAAACTAAAATCTGCTAAACAAAAGGTAAGGAAAGCTCATTTGCGAGGATGTGCAAAAGAGGGACCGTTCTCAGTGTAGCGGTGGCTGTTTCCATGGGTGCCTACCATAGTGAAACTGTTGGGATATGCAGTTGCAAGACTATGAAAATAACAGCACGACCTAGAGTTTGAGAACATCAAAGGAAAAAGAAAAATACTGCTATGGAGTCCCTGGAAAACACTGCCTCAGTGTCTTAGAGGAAAGCTTAGAGCTGCGAATTGCAGACCCTTGCCATTACCAAGACTAGGGTGCTAGCATACTCAAGGCAACAGCATTCAGAAATCAAAAATTCCTCTTAGATCCCTTCAGCTTAACATCAAAGATACGAAAATTTGGATCATGTAAGACGTATCTTAGAATATTCTGCATGTTGCCTTTTCCTTAGAAAGGAAGAGTAGCGAGAATTCCAATGATCTTTCGCTTGTTTGTTTAGCTTGTTCTAGGCAAGGCATAGTATATCAGTAGAATAGCTTTATTTTTAAACTATCTAATGATCTCCTAAGAAAAAAAAAGTCAGTTTGCCTTATTTTTTTTCTATATTCATGTAATTAGAACCAGCACTTGTTTGTACACTGTTTCAAAGTGTGAGGTGACTTTGTATTCTAGTATAACTTCTGGAATTTCATTATATATCCTTTGGAAGGAAGGGCGTCCTTTCTTCCTAAGACTACATCATTTATGAAACAGTAATTGCTATGGTCCATTTAGATGCACTGTGACTTTGTAAATTACCACAAGAATTGCTCAATATCCACATTACCTGATGCCTCAAGGTATTCCAAAATACAAAATCTAGCCACAGGCGTTAACAGCACATACAGTGATTGCTGTCGTATCTTGGTGCTCTTCCCAGAAATGCCACATTCAGAAAGGAATGATGTTGCAATATCAGATGGCTAAATTCATTAGAAGCTGAGGTGCCACACAGGGAGTACAGAGTTATCCTTGATGATCTTGGCTTTTGTAATGGCAAACAACAATGCCCACAGAATTCTTGAGCTGGATACCAACTGATTCAGTCTTCCGAACTAATCCCATCAGTGTCTTTTTCTTTTTTTTTCAATCACATCTTTAAACCTAGCTGCAGTTTTCTTTCCTGAAAAAGCTATACACTGAAGAAATGCAAGCTTATTAATAGTCCAAGTAACTACTTCAGATCGTGAGATCAGATGCCCAGTGGCTGGATGTCTCCAATTAATTATTCTTAGAGGTTGGCTGATGCGAACAGAAGCAGATAAGAAGTTGTCACTGTGTAGATTCTGGATTGTTCTGGCATAACAAATGGGGAAAAACCCAGCAACAACAATATCATTTTATCATGTGCCTTAGTTATTAATGGTTGATGAAAGCAGGGTTTCCCACTGTGAACTGTATATGTGTTCAGTAGGGCTGTGTTTAAAAAAATTTTGCCAAATACCTATTGGAGCAACAGAAATACAGGTTCAGAACTGCCGTTGGTAAGTTCACTTGCTGTATTAGCATTAAAATCCAAAGATAGCCATTGCTTAATTGAGCTCATATGAAAAAAAAATTGGTAATTTATTAAGTTTAGTCCCACCCGACATGGTTGGGGGTGCAAATCTTACCAAAGAGGCATCTCTGCTTTTGGAAAATGAGAGGATCCAGCCCATCAACTTACCTGCAAAATGGGATCATGGTCTCACCCTCTGCTATGGAGAAAAACAAATACCAAATTAATACTTTTGAGAGAAGTGGAGATGAGACTGTAGTCAAATTACCTGCTACTGCCATCAAAGACAGTGTGCATAGATGCTTTCTTACTTTGGTGTATTTTTATATGTGAACGAGGAATAACAGGGGTTTCTGCTTGAGGGCTGTGGGACTTGTGCTAGGCCAGAACAGAACATGAAACATTAGCATCATTCCTCCTCTTCCACCCTACTGAGGCAGCATTAAGGGCCATCTCACCCCCATCTGTTTACCTGATCACTTCTAATAGCAGCCAATTACCCCTCCCAGGTTGTTGCACACACCTTGTTAATACCTTCACCAGGTACCTCACAGCCTCAGGCCTAATTCCTACATTAAACTTAACATTTGCTACTCTTTCAGTCTAGACACTATCAGATACTGACCAGATGATTTGCCTGTTAGGATCCTGTGCAGATGATTGGTACAAGTTTTAAGGAAAGACCTTGATTGAGCTCCATGTGGGATGGTTCATCTTGCTTATCACAGAGGTCTGCTTTCAAACAGTAGACAGGGGCATGCAAACTAGTTATGCTAGGTTCTCATTGCAATTTTTGGGAATAACTAAGAACTTTGGGATGCAGTTTACTTATTAAGGTCTTTAGAATGAGATTAAACACTCATGATTGATGTTTGTAAGTAATAAGGTGAAACCTGATAAATGAACATAGATGTAATCTTGTTCAATTGAAATTGTTTCGCAGACTACGTACGGTTTGTTGGCTTTCCTGTTCTAAGGCCTTACTTGAGACATCTGTGTTATTTCTGGAGCAAAGGTCACTTACCAGTGCCCTTTATCATTATTTCTGTTAAAAGTTACAGGTCTCCTTTTAACATAAAAGATTGCTCTTTTCATGGCAGTACAGTTCTTATGGATGAAAGAGAGTATTTTATATGCTAGTCTAGTTATCTATAAGTACATTCTGTGTGAGACATTATGATGGAAGAAAAAAATCTGTAGTGTTCAATAGTGTTTTCAATTATTCTGAATTTAAAAGGAGTGAAAAAACGCTTTAATGGTAGGCATAGCATATACTGGAAATAATTACAATGAATATGTTTTACTGTTGATAAGGTTTAAAGACTCTCACTAACATCTGGATACGGTTGAATTTTGTTGTGGTGGCAAAGCGTAATATAGAAGAACACATCTAGAGAACTAAGTTCACAATATAGACACTGAAAATGTCATAGGTATTTCAGAAGGAAAATCTCTATGTAATTTGCCTGTCTAAACTCAAGACATAAAATGTAGACTTTCAAAAGCAGCAATATAAACTGCAGTTTCCATTATTAGCCAATCCTAACCATTCTAAACTCCAAACTTTCTTATGGTATTATGAGTTAATTGGAATATGAGAACTTGGAAGCAGAAGACTTAGCTTCATAATTTATATTAATGGTTGAGCATGTTATATAACTAATTAATTTCAAATATTTCAGTTCTATTTTACAATTTTATCAAAGGGTACCAATAGAGAGAATAATTTACTGGTTGTTACAGCACAGCTCTCTCAATTCAGCAGCAATAGTTAATATTCCTCACATGAAAAGGGCTGAAGGAGTAGACATGTTTGGAATTTATTAATTGACACTCATGTAAAAATATATGCCAAATAAAAGAAGTTCTAATAAAAATGCCTACACATATGTGTGTGTATTCCTCAGATCTTTTAAATGATTGAATTTTTTCATGCCAAGCACAAGATTGCATTATGTATCCACTTGATAATGTTGAATGGCTTTTATGAATAGTTCTTTTATTTTTTTTTAACTAGTAATTAAATAAAAGATAAATGATAACTCAAATTCTTTAACAAAAAAAAAAAAAAAAAAAGAAAAAAATGACCATCTGTAGTGGTTCATTTACTGTGAACATCTGTCTCTTGAATACCAGATAGGGAGGTTTGTTTTCGTGTCGCACAGTCAGATTCTTGAGTGAAGCAGTAACATTTCTTTGTGCATAGATAACGATTAGCAGCAATTTCTGTTTACATGTTTGGAAGTGATTACATACTATAGTCTGAAATGCAATAATCTCAAGAGAATGTGATCTGTGTTTTCTATAGGTCTGTTGCTTTTTCCTCAGTATCTCAAGTTCAGTTTCAACTTCTGAAAAATATTAGTTAAAAAAAAGAAAAAAAAAAGGTTTTCCCTGTGATAATTCAAAGTTAAGAGCTCTGTTAAGCAAAACCAAGGTTTTGCCATTATATCCTATCATTTACTGAGATTTAATAATTGCATTGTTAACTAAAACCAGCTGATTACTACATCAGAGGCATTTACCACTTGGCCATCTGTGAGTCGCAATTGCATCAAGTTAATAGAAAAAAAAATCAAAAATAGCTGCAAATGGCAATGCTTTTACTTGTTTCAGTTTCAATTATGTATTAGTGGAAGATCAGGTTTATTTGTAAAAACTTTAAATGATTACTTGCATGCATAGTATCTTTGTTAGAATAGCTACCTACAGTGAGAAAATTTTCCACAAATAGGCGAATTATTCTGTGAAAAATAACATGCAAAACGTTTGGAGTTTGCAATGTTCAAGGCAGACAAGGGTTTTATTGCTGCTGTGTTCTAACACCAGAGGGGTTGTTTGAGGTATTAGTTTTCCAAAGCTTTTGAAAATCAGAGCTCTTAGCTGCCTGGTGTGAGCTTACATGTTTATCATTATCCTCTATATTAATATTGACTGCACATGTATATTTCTGGAGTCTATGTATTCAAAGCAGTACTTCTGCAAATATTTTTCAGCCTGATGCAATGAGTAACTCCGTGTTACTTGAAGGGCTGGGCTCAGTACAGGTATCAGCATAGTGACATGGCAGTGCCGTTCAGCCCTTCAGGTGCTGGGTGCTTTTCTATGGCAGAAAGTCCTCCGATATTCAGCTTCTCAGATCTGAACTGTTTTCTTCACACAGCACCATGATGTAGTATGTGGTATACCAGTTTGATCAGTGTTAGCTTTGTTTCTTTATATAACTCAGGGTATATCATCTGTGCTTACAGCTTTTAGAAGTAAAATTTGTGTTGCAGTTTGCAAAATGGCAGGAGCTTTGCTTTTGTGCAGGAGGGTTCTAAAATATTTTTCTCTTTAATGCCGTACTTGAGACTTTGTGACAGGTATTGCTGTCACTACCATGCTCTCAGGTGTGATTTACAATTTTTCAGTAGCAGCTACCACTGAGTATAGTTACCTATGTCCTATCAGAATTTCTTCCCAAAATTGTGTGTCCGATAGGCTGCAGCCAAGTATGAGACAACAAATACAAGACATGGGTACTTGGAACGACTTGTGCAGTCTACTGATCTCATGAGAACTTTTATTGACTTCAGAGGTCTCTGGATCAATCTCTTAGTTTCTGCTCAAGGGAGCTGTAGCCTTTCTCTGATTTTGGGGAACTAAAATACTAAAAGGCCAACATACTCATAACTCATTCATTCCTGAATATCTCTATTCTTCCAAGTAACAGCAGGGCAGAGAAAAGCAATTGGCTTCTCAACCAGACAATTGAAAAGAGAGTAGAGATATTGGACTCATGACAATCATAAATTTGTTTTTGTTATGACCTGTAATAAACAGTATATGATAAAAACTATTGCTGTTGCAGGCAGGAGATCTAAAGATGACTGACAGCCTTGAGCAAGCAAGGTCTAGCTGAAAACAATGTTCTAAATACAGAACAATGACTTTATACATAGCCCTACAAAGTGAGAAATCTTTTTATTTCTCACTCTGATGCAAGACAAGGGAGAATTTATTAGACTTCTGGGAAGCTTTGAAATCTTTAGCAAATATTCCAAGACACTGAAAACACTGTAGGCAACTTTGTTCATGTAATGGAGTTTAAGTAAATCTACTAATATATTGATTTTCTGCCCTGGGGAAATTTAAGGGCTTTTATTATTACTATGTTTGTTATTAGATTGTTCAATTAATTGTTCTACACTGGTGCTAATTTTGGACAATTCTAAATCTGATAGATTCAGTTAGTACATGGAGTGATTGATTATCTGAAGATTGAGATAATCCAGTGCCAGGGATTCATGCTTCTCTTGTGGGTGTTACAGGAATCTATCATCACTTTTAACCTTTATCTAACATTTTCCAGATGTTTCATAGAACCATAGAATCATAGAATAGTTAGGGTTGGAAAGGACCTTAAGATCATCTAGTTCCAACCCCCCTGCCACAAGCAGGGACACCTCACACTAAGCCATGTCACACAAGGCTTTGTCCCACCTGGCCTTGAACACTGTTAAGGGATGGAACATTCACAACTCCCTTGGCCAACCCATTCCACTGCCTCACCACCCTAACAAGTAAAGAATTTCTTCCTTATATCCAATCTAAACATCCCCTGTTTAAGTTTTAACCCATTACTCCTTGTCCTGTCACTACAGCCTCTAATGAAGAGTCGCTTCTCAGCATCCCTACAGGCCCCCTTCAGATACTGGAAGGCTGCTATGCAGTCTCCACGCAACCTTCTCTTCTACAGGCTTACAGTCAGTAAGATGCTGAGTGTTTGCTACTGAAATTGCAATATCTTCTCTGTCTTATAGACAAAGTCTTATATTCTCAAGTCAATTTTAGCTGCTGCTTTTTAAAAAAAAAATTAATTTTTCTTCTGTTTTCAAATTAAGCTCATTTTCAGTCATTCAGATAATTTATACATTCCAAAAAAAGAGCCTATATACATATGTTTTCATTTTTGCACAAATTTACACATTTTCCTTTTGAAGTCTGAAATCTGAAAATTCAAACTAGTCAAAAATTTAGCCAGCTGAACATGCACAGATATTTATGCAGTCTTCTCTTTTTCTTCATTACTCATTGAAGTACTGTATTTGTGCATTTTCAAAGACTTCATAAAAAGTATCTTCTTCCTGTGCTTGAAAATATTATCACAACGGAAGTGTAAATGAAAATTCAAAAAGAATTTTAAAAGTAGAGAAAATCTGATTGTTTGCCTTTCACCACAAGAGTCTTTTCAGAAAAGGCTCCAGGGTAGTTATGATTTATCTTTATTCTTGTTTAATTAAATTTTTCATGTTTCACACTGCCGTTAATTCGTAAGTTGGAAGCTGAAGAAATTAGTAACCTTGTGATTTACATGTCCCTATTTTCTCATCACAAGCATAGACTACGTAAATGTCTGCAGAGTTTGTCTGTAGTTATCATCACTATAGGCCAAGCATTTTCGCATATTCATGGAAGATTCTGAACACACTGAATTTGCTGGTTTGGCAATTTGCAGAAAACTATGACAAACGTTTCTGAGAAAAGAAGTATCTTTTTGGATGCATACCACAGGTAAATTACCAGTCTGTCTGCTGAATGCACCTGTTGATGTCGTGTGGAAGCGTATGATCTCAGAAAGCTTATTTTCTTTTAATACTGACATATTTGATGTCAGAGAGGAAAAGAAAAAAGGCAAAAAATACCCAGAGAAACAATTCCTGATATGATAAGGAAAGGCAGTTATTTATTAAACTAATTGCTCAAGTAATTCAAATTCTAAAAGAATAGATGCTTTAAAATTATGTATGTGAACTTACAGACGTTGTGGGAAGACTAGCTTTGTAGATTAGGAAAAATAGTCTAGTGTTCCAACAGATGTATTGTACTGTTGCTTGTCTCTGAAGACAATGAATCTTGACTGATTTGGGCTAGTTCTAAGATTTTTCTTCCGGAATCAATAACTGATAAATAATGTTACCATCTTTGCTCCCAAGGCCTCACCATGCGCTGCCACTGTGAGCAGAAGCCATACTATTTTGGTCTTTATGAAACATTTTTTTACCACTGTCACATGACTAGTTGGGAAATGCATGCCCAATTTGCCTCTCTGTTGGTCTTCCTTTTTACTTTCATAACACATATACTAGCTTAAAGGGAGACAGAGACACTAGGGAGAGTATGCCTAGACATGCACTGTTAATTGAAATAAAAAATTTAACTGCAGTTTCTGTAGCTCATCAAGAGTTAGATAGACAGGTTGCTTCCTTTCTTGGATTTTCAAGAGGTTCTCTACTGCTTTATAGCTCCATAAAATTCTTGGTAAAAATCCTCTTCTTTCAAATTATGCTTAATATACTGTCTTCTTCCCTGTACTCTTAGAAAAGCAAAAATCATACATAACTTAATTCTTGTCAATAGCTGTGTTCTCCACTATCAAACCTCTCATATTGCATTGAATAAGCATCAAAAATCAGATAAAATTTTATTAGAAGTCAGTGAAGGTGTTTCACAATGATTAGTTTGTAACTACAAGCACTGAAAATGTTATAAAGAACGTAGTAGTTAAAAAAAACACCTGGAACTGTCTTCAGCTGCATAGAAGATTGGGCAGACTGGGCAGAACTATAAGAAAGGTTCAAACATTCATTACACTGTAGTTTCTTCTTAAAAAACATAAAGCCTTTGGGAATCCATAACCAAATACAAGACAAATGACAAGAGAAAGAGATAAGTCATGGGATGTGTTTGTTTAGAGATGGGGCACTGGTACTGGTTGTAAAAACAATAGATATCTTTTTGTGCAAGACTTTTCTTTCAAGCTATCCACTGCAAGTGTGGATATGTCAGAGTATCAACACCTAACTTTTTATGTTTCCAACAGTGGTTTCCATGCCTGAATTAGTTGTCTAGACTTCTTTTCTAAATGAGTGGAGAGAAGTTAATCATCTATCCCAGATATCTACCTCAAAATAAGACGAATCACGCATTTCAAGTTAACTCTTGTGATTTTAAAAGGAGACTAAATTAATAGTTCATATGCTAACATCTGAAGTTTGATGAGATAAGTTCACTCTGCAATCTAGACAGTACTCAGTATGAACATCACGAAAAATTTCAAATGTTTGAGCCTACTTATTAATAAAAGGCTGAAACTCACCTACAATTCTGAGATTAATATGCATCTGTTTATTCAAGCAGTGGCATACTTTTTAGACAGCTAGTAGCTATCCAAAGTATTTGAAAAAGTCTTGCTGGATATTTTCTCTACAGTAGCCATCATAAATTTCATCCCTCCAGCCCTGGAGCAGAATAGAAAGATATAAGTCTTTAATTTCATGTCAATATCATTACAGTAATTATACCTACATATTTATAAGGCAAATAAACTTGCAGTGAGACTCAACCTTATAAAATTAAGTCCCAGATATTCATTTTCATTATTAAAACACGTACATTGCATCAGACAGTGGTAATAAAAGTGGTTACTTCATAATAAATCTGGCCTGTGTTTGTGCTTCATGGTGGCATATGAGCCACTACAGTGGGGTAAAACCTACACTAGAAAAGCCAATTCAGCGTGTTAACAGAACACCAAGCTGACATAGCTACCCTTTCTTGTACCTAAACACTCTGTTTCAGAGTAACACCACATCTTGCTGTGTCTCCTAGCATACAACTACAGAAGCCTACTAAAGAACAAGGTCCATCCATTCTTGTTGAAACCAAGAGGAATGATGTCATGAATTCTTGCAGGAAAACTTTCGGAGTTCTCCATAAGTACACAATGCATATATACCATACAACACAATATACAGCCTTGAATAGCATGTTACTTGACTTATTATTAATAATGAAGCCATATAGAAACGGGAGCAAGATATATCTATGTTGGAGACAGTAGAGATTATGTGTTATAGTAGTTACTTCTGAAAGTTAGAACTAGCAGCTTCTGTCAAAAATACACATTTATCTAATTATTTAAAAGGGCCGAGTTTTGCACTATTGTAGGAACTGCCAAGAAAAGATAAGCTTATGACAGGCATATTGAAGCCGTTATGTAGGGTATTGTTGAAAATTTGCAGGCCATAACTCTTGTGGAACTCCCCTTTGCATATTAATACAAAATTCAGCAGAAGGTTTTGATGAAGTTAAATGCTTTGACAGGATAAATTTGGCCTTTGAGACAGAAACAAAACATGGTTTTCAAAGCTTCCTGCTCTCTTTGGTAGGAAAAACATTAAATTACAGAGCAACAATATTTGTTTCCTCTGACAGAGGATGCAGCTTGTGTGATGATACATTGCAAATATGCAGCTTAGCTAG
>JBCJKH010060322.1:0-26757 GCA_039877255.1 Loriculus beryllinus | reverse complement strand
GAGTTGATATGTGTTTAATAACATAGATTTGGTTTTGTACCTATAGTGGAATACAAGAGTCCCAGACTGCATGCCTGAGGTTAAGATGGTCCCAATTTGCAGTGTTAGTTTAGACTCCTCAAAATCCCCTACCCGTGGAGATCTGCCACATAAGAATTTTACTCTGCTGTTGTCAAGTCTTACATAGGCACGTTTGGCAATGGTATCACTGTGTCCATCTGGGAAAAGACATCACAACATTGGACTCCCTGCCTTCATATTGGCCAGAAATTCCTCTGCTGTCTTCTCAGCTGTGACCAGATAATGTTGCCTTTGCTCCCCAAAGGGAGAGCACTGGCATGATAACTGAGGTAAGTTTCAAACTTTAAAACGACCTTGGACCAACACATAAGTAAGAAAGGTAACAAAAACACAAAAAAAAGCATGCACATGAAAACATCTTGCAGCATGTGCAACCCTTCTGACCACAGATAACTGCAAACAAGCAAAATGTATCTGTGTAAAAGGCGGTCTGCCTTATGCCTTGCTTTTTGACTTGCTAAGTGTTCCCTGGATATTAATTGCTCTCAGTGCCAAAGAGCACACACTGAAGCAAATCAATAAGGTTTAAAAATATAACAAAGGACATGAAGAAAAAGAAGGGGAGAAATAAAACCTAAAATATTACTAAAACTGCTATTTGGCCCCAACTTACTGAATTTTGAACAAATCCATATGACTCACTTGGGAATTTATTTATCTATATTCAGCTCCAAATACCTGTATCACTTTCTCTATGATCTATATCACAGGCATGCAATCCACTCTACCACCAGGGCATCATGTTTGGCCACTTTACCTCAAAACCTGAATGCAAGTATACTACATAGGTTAGTGAACAAATTCATTACGTTTTAGTTGTGGAATAGCTAGTGTTTAGCTCTATATGTTATAACTGGATTTCTGACCTAAACTTCTGCTTTGTTGAAAAAGACATGAAGAACAGTATTTGACATGTATGCTACTTTTAAAAAAATCAGTGCAAGTGAGTTCAAAGCATATTCAAGAGACACAGGGTTCATGAAGGTAACCATATGTGTGTACCTTGATTCAAAAGGGAAACTTGCTATCAACATCAAATTCAAGGAAGAGAAATACCACATAGATAACCATAAATCAACAAATAAAAAAACAAAGCATGCAACATTTCTTCTGTCACTATGCAAGCTAATCTTTAGTCAACATTTATTCTCAGCTTTTAGTAAGAGCATACATTCACTGGAATTTTGACTGAAACTCCCTTAACTTTAAAAGCTGATAATTCATTCTGTCTTTAGGTCAACAGAGAAGTGTCCAACTTAAACAATGAAACACATGTTGGATAGTGTGGGGGCTGGAAGAAACAGGAAAACATTTAATTTTTCTTTGAATCATCTACACTCTTAACAAAAAGGGAAAAGTTTTTTGAAAAAGTACTGAACTATTTGGATGGTGTTCTTTAAAACGATACACTATCATGGGCAAACTGAATAGCGTTGGCATTCAAGACTTCTTAAGCTGTTTGTTCAAAATAGCCATTTTTGTTGCAGGTAGGGCAGCACATATGCACTGTGCTCAACAAAAAACTACACGAGGAAACATTTTCTTCAGATATTAAGTGTAAACCCCCCCATAGAATAATGCTACTCTGTTCTAAGACAATAGTTGCTTTTGGAATAATGGCATTTTATTTATGACTTTTGCGTATTGCTTAGTTAAACCAACTAGTGCACTCAGGATATCATTTAGTGGTGCTCAGAAGTCTCACAAGGGGTTGCAAACAGGAGTACAATTTAAACAGTGTGGTCAAAGTGTGGATGTATTTATCCTTATGGGTGAGTTTACTACATGGCAAACATGAGAGGCATCACAAGTGGGCTTTAAGATGCGCTATATGAAACCCAGAGTGAGGTGGCAAGTGAATACTGGGTGATATCTGCAGAGAACACAAGGGAAAAAGAGACTTAAAGCCTCAGATATGGGATCAATTTATCACACTTTTCTTTATTCAGTAACAAATCTGACTATAAACCAAATTGACTCAAAATTCCTTACATAGCCCTTAACCCCAAAACTCCCAATGAAATCTGTCTGAAAATGATATTTTACCTATAAAATCATGACAGCATCTTAAAATCTTAGATGTAAAAAGAATTTTCTCTGTTATTTATGTTACACTTTTGAATGAATGCTATGTTTAATGACAATATGATGCCTTTATAAACTACCTTCTTTAAACGCTAATGAAGCAGGTCCCATTATTTATTTTGCCCAGACATAGATATATATTAGCTACTGATGATAGATAAACTGATGCAGATTTTAATTTGGCTAGAAGACTTGATGGCAGACTACAGTGTGCTAGTAATTTTTTAGACAACTACATGAGGGAGCTGCCTGTCCATCTGTCACATCTTGTTTTAACTATGCAACTTGCTTTATTAATCAAGAGACTCATGGAAAACAATATTATTTTCTGAAATATTTATATGCTTGTTCTCATTTCATAACCAAGCCCATGGCAATGCTCTTGAGCTCTTTTTCGTCAGATCCACATTTAATTTGTTTCCCATAAATAAGGCAGTTTGCTATGGTATGTGGGGTACCATGCTTACTCAAATATTTTTCAATTGCAAAAACACAGTAAGGAATGTTTTTCTGTTAGTGACCTATTTATACCAGTTATGCCTCATTATATTTGCTATATTTCAGTTTCAAAATGCAAGGCTGAAAAGATACATTCTTCTCTGTATTTGAAACATGAACATCATATATATTAGATGAATAAGAGAATATTCTACTCTTTATTTCCTGAATAGGTCAAAATACTTCTTTTCCTTTCAGAAATTAAATTATTAAATTCCTTAAAAGCAATTTTATTTCCAGAATGGATTATCTTACTCTGCTCTTCTACACTTATGACACTAAAAAATGGCTTTAAAGTTTAGAATTAGTAGAAATGTTCTGAAACACAGAGTAGTTTCTTTCTCCACCCCCTGTGGTTTTACCACTGCATCAGTGGTTTTGTCATTCACAGGGAAAGGCCACCTAGAACTTTTTTATAACCCCTGCTAAAATCTTCACAAGTATCACAGCTTTCCTAGTAACCAGTTTATAACACATTTTACATAAATTTACATAAATTTGACTTTGACTGACTTACGTCCTCCTGTCCTTATTCAACCATTTTAAACAGAAAGATTATGTTTTAATTTTTTTGCCTAAAAGCCTATGTTGCTTGCTAAAAGACAATTTAGGCTTTGACTGCATAGATTGATTAATGCCATCTGATGATTAAATTCAGTGGAATGGATTTAACAGAACTGATTAAGACACCAGCGCTGGCATGAGTATGGTATCAGTGAACAAAATAAATTAACATGCCATTACTACGCTGAGAACAAAAATAAATAAATAAATGTGTGTTTTAATTTGATATTCTTCTCTCTTTAAAAAATGGTGTTGCCATGTACTTAGCCTTTCAGTCACATCATTACAGATAAGAAACTTGGTTCTAATAAAGAGAAAGAATAGCAATTCAATCTGTGTGTGAAAAAGAAAAGAAAGGGACAACTTCTTCTCTTTTGTACAAGGACTTCAGTGGAGGGTTTTTGTCTATATCAATAGAGAAGTGGCTTGAAATTTTGCATAGACATGAAAGAATACTATTGATTTTATTATGTGGATGCTGTTCCCTGATGGTTAATGCAACTATATCATTTGAACCTGGAATACTGATAAACAATTCATTTTGATTTCTGTCACTACTATGGCATGTATGCATTATGTTTACTATAATATGATTATAGAGATGAATAATTCTGTTCATGTTCATGTCTGACTTCAATTCACACTGCTGTCACAAAGAATGAATGTTTATATCTTCATGGTCCAGGCTTTTACTTAAATAATCCCCAGATACATCCCTAGTAATGTTTCCAGTAGTTCTGCCTCTACGCTACTGTCTATTAGAAAGTGTCAAGGCTCTCAACAATAAGGGAGTACTGCAAGTGGGGGTCATGAACAGTCAGTGTTTTCTTTCACCTTTAGCAGGAACACTGCTGAGTTGAAAAAAAACAGAAGTAGGGGTAGGTATTCATACTTTTTTGTAAAATCAAACACCTATGCAAAATGTTCCCTTCTCATATTGTTGTGTACAGTGGAGCTGAGCTCACTGAGTGTTAGCACCTGATATGTAGCTGTCTGCACCTAAGGTAGCTATCTGTATTTGAGGGACAAAAATGGTAATTTATTTAATTCTAAAGGAGATGGCTCAAACCGGTCTGTTTGATCATGATCTCAAAGAGTCTGTTCCTGTCTCCACTAGTAGAAAGAGCAAAAGGAGATAATATTAGATTTAGATGTTAAAATTAAGCAAAAATAATCTTTCCCACACTCTGAGGCAAAGTGTTAAAAGATTTCTGCAAACAAATGTATGGAACAGCTAACATAGGTTTCCAGCTAAGGCTCAGGTTTTCAGCTAAATCAGCTCTTCTGAAGAATTAATAATGCAGAATTTTTATTCTACAGGAAAAAAAATAGAAAAATATGTATGCCCCAAAATAAAATGCCAGTGCACATAGAAGCTAATGGAAAAATGCTATCTTGAGAAAAATGAACTATAGGAAATAGAGGTGGAGTGGTAGCTGAGCTTTATCTTTTAGATATATATATCTTTTAGATATATATTTTAGATATATGCCCTGTGAAAAAACATTAAAAGTAACAGCAATGGTAAAGTAGCAGCTGAGTGACAAACATGCTTAGAACAGATCAGCATTACTTGCTAGGAGAGGTCCATTTTTTTTTAATGTTTATACTTTTAACACGAGAATACTTTCTAGATTTAGTTAAGAAAGCTCCATTCTGAACATCCAAATTATCCCCAAATGACAGGACTAGTAAAACAACATGCTATTTTTGTCTCTTACCTCTATAAAGAAGAGACTAGCTGCTGACGTTGGATGATGATACATATAAATGGTCACAAGGATGGCTGCAGCCACAATGAGGACCAGGACTAGAATGCCAACAATTAAGCAGGCATGAAGTGTTCCACCTTTCTTCTCTGCAGCACTGTCATCTGTGGAAGCTGCACAAATAGCACATTTATTAGCACAGTAACTTACATTTTATCTATACCATTTCACAAACAGCAATTGAGCATTTTCTTTTCTGTTATGTCACTCATTTTCCACAGCCCAAGTTGGAAGAAGATATTAGATAGCTCTTTCCTACAAACAAATACTCTTATAATCTTAATGAAAAAACATTTCCAAATCTTTTACTAATTCTAACTCAATAAAAAAATTAATACCCTTTCTTTTGAATGTGATCTGGACATTCTGAAGTTCCTAATTATCTTCATAATGTGTTTTGCTTTGATTTTCTCATAAGACTATTGTTAGTTTCCCTACATACAAAAGGTACTAATTTAATACATTTTGAATGCTGTATTTTTTTTCTTGAGAGGTTCACGTTGAGACACGCTATAAAAGCTTGCAAGGTCTAAACACATTAGGAAATCCTGATTCATTAACTTAGAGAGGGACTCTGAACTATCCTGTGCAGTTGAATCAGACAGACAAAAGTGTAACAGATGGATGCTATATGACCCTAGAGTCTTCAAATCTTGGCCTGAATGGAACACTCATCATACCAAAGTATTACAAAAGACCATCCATTTACTAAACTGACACCAAGAGGCCACTCATGCTATGCTCCCATCAGGAGAAAAGACGACTGTCTGTCACACAAGAAACTTGTCAGCAGGGCTTCCAAATAAGTGACAAAGTGTTTCAAAACACTGCAAACCTTGCAGAAAAAGTATTTTAATAATTAGCCAACATCTCTAGAACTACTGTGATCAGGTGTAATTTCTACTTTGGACAACCTGGAATATTACAGCAAATACAAACATGGTGATAAGCAATGATTTTTCAGCATCCTCTTGAATAAAAGAAGTACTGTTCTACTCACTACTGCAGGCAAAAGAGCGATTCAGAAGCCCTAGGTTTAAGATATGCCAGAAGACTACTGATCATTTGGCTTCACAAGCATCATTTTCCTAATATTCCAACTGCTTTCTGCCTTTCCAGCAATCCTTCAGATCACCTCCATGCCTTTCCCCATACAGCACCTGCCTCCAGTCCTGCATATGAGAAATTTTCTTTCAGTTCCACTTTAAAGTTTCCTCTCATCATGCTTGTTTGCCAACTTGACTGTTTTTATTTCTGTGATCATCCTCTTTGTTATGCCATCCCCCTGAACTATTTGTTTGGTTTTCTTAGAGTGGCATGATCTGTGAGGTCAGCGACTGTCCCTTTTATTTGTTCTTGGGAAACATCTATTGAGTTATGGATACCACTTCAAACAAGTTACTGTTATTGTTGTTAATAGTAACAACAACAACTGTACATGCTTTATTACTATTCATCAGATTGTGAGTAGACCATTCCATGCTAATATTAAAAAAGAGAATTGGAAAATAACAGAAGAAAGGCTTATTGATCTAGGTAGTTTTAAATGCCTTATATCAGGGGTAATAAAAGAAAACAGGAATGGTTAATCTCAGTGTACTAGCTCATGCATCCACATATGGCAGCACTTTTCTCACCAGATCAAGGAAGGCCGGCATGGCTTGTCACCCAGCGGATTGCATGGCACCATTGCAACAATAGGGAGAAAAGGAAAATGAAGATGCATTATCTTAGCCAAGAGATATTTCTATTACATGGAAATGAATCTATGGGGAAGTGAAGGGATTCATGTACATTTTCCCTGCTTTTGCCCATATTTCCTCAATCATGAGTCAGGACAGCTGAAACCCTGCAGTGATGCTCTGCTCTTTCCCATGAAGTCAGTGAGACGGCTTGTGGAGTAGGAGCTAAGTAACATACTCAGAGGGTAAAAAAAAAGAATCTGATAATTCGAGAGGCTAAACTAGAATCTGGGAGGCATTAATGAATTTAAGAAAAAATTTACAACCATGCACCCACACTCAGACACCGCCTAAGCCTGAAGGTATCTTTCTATTCACTGAAAAGTTCATAAATAGCAGCTCACACAGGAACTTCAGTTTTAATTATGCTGACTGTGGACATAAAGTTGGAGCTTAGGCATAAACAGGATCCAAGAACCAGGCCTCTGCGTGCCTAAATCCTACAAAGGATTTCTTAGTTTTCTTAAAGTTTAGTTCACACAGATATATGAGTTTTAAGGAAAGAAAAACAGTGTCAACCCTATTTGACTGGGGGTTTTGGGATTGCTGGTTTTTTGTTTGTTTGTTTTGTTTGGGCTGGGATATTTTTTGTTGTGTTTTGTTGGTTTTTTTTCTTTCCTTTTTTTTGGTTTTGTTTTTTTTAAAAAACACAGTACATTCAGGGAAAATTTCCAGGCCATCCTTTACATTGCAGTGAAAGAAAGGAGATAGAAAGGAAATATTGCCTAGAATGTAGAAGGTCCATTTTCAATGTATTCCCACCCAAAGGGCACTTAAAACACTTAAGCTGTTTGTTGTAGAACTACGTAGCAAAGGGTGCAAGATTCACTAAGGAAGCAGGAAAGAAAGGTGACCCTAAAAATGGTTCCTGTAACTTTCAGTCAGCAGAGTCTTTTACTTGACATGGCTATTAATAATTTATTAAATACCTATTCACTTCCAGCTGAGAATAGATGAAAATATACAAGCTCCATTCTTAATTTCTGCTCATGCACTGTAATAATATTTAGCACTTGCACATATATTTCAAATAGCCAAACAAATGCAAATTAAGCACTTGAAAGGCCACCAGAAAAGGCCTGTTTTATTGTAGATTCTCTGGGTTGGGCTATTAATTCCCACTGATGAGCAGTTAGTTGTGTGAGTCACTCCACTAAGAAGTAACTGTTCCCTAGAAGGGCAGAGGATTCATAGTTTGTCTGTCTTATAATTGCCTTTTTGGCAGCTTCATACTCTCTACTCTTCCCTTCAATAGCACATCGGTGCACCATAAAATCTTTTGTCACTTGTACCCATTTTCACGTCAATTTGCACTAAATGAGTAATCTGTACTGTTACTATGATATGGTTGAAGACAGAACATCATATTCTGCATATTAAAAACTGCTGGACTTCAGTTAAGGCCCTAACTACTCTGTAAAGGACATTAAATTAATCTCCTTCGATCCAATATTTTCCCAGTGTTTAGCATCCAGCCTTGCAAATGAGAACAAAGTCCCTTCCGAATAACACAGGTGACAACTGCCTGCCCAGATTTCTACTAGTCTAGGGTAGAGCACTGCATGGACATCAGTGCAGTGATCAGAATGCCAAATGCAAAAATAATGACATACAAGAAATGCTTTTCTTAAATGACAACAAGTGTAAGTAACTTGTAATTTCCATAATCGAAATTCAGTTCATTGACCCCAGGGCTCAAATACTCATGAGAAATTGATTTCACTCTCTTTGCACTGAGACATTAAACAGTGTTGTCAAGTTTGAAAATACTCTCTGCTGCAAAATCAACTGACAGCTCTTTTAAAAAGCCACCAAGGGAAATGGATGAAAAAAAGGACTCTGAAACTTTCAGGTGCAGAAATTTTATTAAGATTATCACAGCACATCTGCTGTTCCAGTCAAGAGTAAACCCATGGGAGGATATTTGTGTTATGACCAATCCTTTCCCCAAAAGAGCTCTCTCAGTGGAACTTCCCCAAACTTGCCTTTTCTCGTTCTCAAAAAAACAACTGCTGCACATAATATGCTCCATATTTATAACTCCTCCCCAAATTCTTACATGCATAAAGCTTTTAAGCAGAAGGAGCATATTAATGTCTCCAAGGTTAGTCTGCTTTGCATTAGGTGCTGAATGACAGGACAGAAACAGCAAGAAACTTTTTCACCCCCAAATATAAAGGCACACAGTATAAACATGACACAACTGTTCTCTTGCTGGAATGTTGTTTAAAAAATAAATGTGAAAATACAATAAAAATGTTCTCATTGTTTGTATGGTAAACACAAAGACTATATAATCTTTGGTTTTGTATGCTTATATTATGCCTCTAGTTACAGTTGAGATAGTTTCTTTTGGAGTAGGAATAACCAAAAAACTCGAGAAGTTATGAATGAAAATCTTGCCCTGGCCCATGGGGACTGTGGTGCTGGCTTTAATAGGAACAAAGGTGTATACAAACTGCAACCACCCTTTAGAGTTTTTTGTCTTTATAATATTTTCTCATAATTCTTTTTCTCATTATTGCATATTACCCATTGAGGTCTGCAAAATAATGAAACATTGGTTTCTGTTATCTAAGTTTAAGGTCTACACAAAGTCTCTGTTGTGATAGTTTTACATATGACAAATCAAAATTGCGATACATACATTTTCACCCTCATGATGTGAGATGGACAAGAGTTACCAGAGATTAGTATCTCTGTCTGTGAGAGAAGAGATACAAAAATGTTTTACAGTGAAATTGAGGAAAAATAGGCAAAAATCTGGTACATCCTGGCTAGAAACTTTTTTTTTGATATAAAGCAACATGGAATCAAGGGCAACTGATGGACAAAAAATTGGATTTCGTTTTGAGGACTTGGAAAATAAAGCTTTGCTATTTCCCTCCAAAAGCTGTGTTGTTCCGTTTTGCTCTTGCATTTTGATCAGATGGTAGAAAGCTCCAATTCAAATGACTTCTTAATGCACATGATCTTTTAAGGATTAAAACGCAATACCTCATTTGAATCTCCTAATCTCCTCACTGACATAGCTACACTAGAAAATCCAGATAATATAGATAATGTAAATAGCAGCAATGAGCCTAAAGATCACAACTCTCTTCTGAAGTTTGCTGGTTTTGACCCTCTTTCAACCAAAAGAATGAATTTTCATGGCATCCCCTGAATTTGTTACAATAAGATAGAGAACGAACCCAGCAATTTCTTCTCATATAGGAATGCTTTATGATAAAATGAATGTTTGCTCTTACATCATGTGGCAGCAATTGAACAAATTCTTAGTGTTCATCAAAACCCATGATTTTTTTAGCTGGTTGGACAGATGAATATAAAACTATCTTATGGGTATGACAGCATTATTGTAGCACTACTGGTACAGAAATGCTGGTTTATTAAATTGACTGTTTCTGGCATGGCCTTAGTTTTATGGCAAAATGGGTATGGATACAAATGCCTGAAAACAGCTCCTAAATATGAAGTACCCTGAAAAAATATACAGCTTCGGGTACAACCATGCCTGCAGTAAAGACATGTACTTTTTTACTACAGCATGTAGAGCATGCACTACAGAAACAGAATGTGTGATAATATTTTTAGAGCCTACATGAAAACATGCCATTTTTAATAGTTTAGTTGTAAACTGCAGCCCTTTCCTTGCATTCCCCAATGTACATGTTAGATAATGACTGATTTGGTATTGGCCATGATTTTGAAACTGTAGCATGTCCAGCTCTATAAAAATGCATTTATTGATTAAAGTAGATCATGCCATACTATTAATACTAATGCAAAATGAGTAGCTTATTGTTCTTACAAAAATCCGACTATTCTTCAAATACTAGCTTGTAAAAGTCAGATACAGATTATTATTACTATTCCTTTAACTACAAAATTATTATAGAATCACAGAAACTTGATGATCCCTAAAGAATGTACCAATTAGGCACTTAAAACTTGCTGCAACAACACAATAAAACGTTTTATATTGCTCACAGGGATGCCATCAGAGACTGCAATTTACTGGGTAAAAGATATCTCAGTCTGAAGTCCTGAGCTGTGAGGGAATGTGAGATCTATTAAAAGCTGATTTCTTAGCTGTCCATTTCTACTTCCTGGTAGGGTGCTGGATACTACATTTGCTAGTTATATAAATTTGATATATAAGCAAATGCATGTACAGTTTAGGGTAGATGATATTTGACGTATCAGAAAACGACAATATATACCAATATTTTTAAAAGTCATCTAAGCAAGGAATCAAGCGATTTTCATCCCTCTCCAAGGTTTATTTCAGGGTAATAAAACTGTTTGCCAGTGATGGTACTGGAACATTCTGATTTTCGACAAATCAGCTGAAACTGGCAGGTCAAACCCATCTCTCCTCACTACAATCCCTGTTATTTGTCTGATACACTACTGTGCCTATGTGAATTTCATTCAATTGTCTTTTCCCCCACAACTGTTCTTTTCCATAGCCATCCTTTACTGATGGCTGATTGGGTTTCTCTCATCCAGTAGCTTCATGTCTGATAGCTGTTTCCACATGAGAGATCTCTACAAGCCATTTGGCAACACCTCCTCTCTACGTGTTTGCTCCCCTCTTTGGACAGACAAAGAGCAGAAACCCTTTCCTGCTGCATGCTCTGGGGATAACCAGCACATACAGATCCAAGTTCATTCCACCTGCTCTCCATTCTATTATGTATGTCATTTCTAGCCTTGAAGCTGCTATCACCCTATGACTGTAGGTTTGAGTTAATATGCTCCGCAAAGAGGGAGGACAAAATAACTGGGACAGCTTACAGTGAGCTCAGTAGAGCCGCTGGATTTTTCCCCTCTTTTTGGCCTCCATCTACCTCTGGAATGTGAGTCTACCAGGAGAATGCTTGTTTTATGTGGCAGGTATATGGTTCTTCCAACCTACGGTTTTTTCCTGTATATAATGTAGTTTCCTGAACTGATGATTAATGACCTACATATAGTGACTGGGGGACAAAACAAGGGAATGTACAGTTGGAAGGATTCTCCAGAGGCTCAGAGGAATCTCCATAAAAATGTTCTTTCTACTTCTTTTAGGAACAACATGCTCTGACCTTCTCAGTTTCTTCACAGTAATGGAGTGTGATTTTCTTGATTTGTGGGTTCATTCCCTTAGCATTTATTAACATTTTGAGGTTAAGCCACTGCTACACTTTAGTTGGTGTCATGATGATTTATAAAGTTATGGCTCAGCTAATGCTTTAAAAATTGGTTTCCGATTGCATGTAAGAAATGAAAGGTGGTCTTTGAGTAAGAATATTATGAACTGTAACCCACGAATCTTGAATTCAGTATCTGGCTTTGCTATCAATTTTCTACAGGACCCACAGAAACTCAGTAAGTATCATCAAGACTACTGCTTCATGCAATAAACGGATGAGAGTGCACTAAAATTAAATCCCCCTGTTTATAGGATGACAGCATTCTAAATACTTCAGCTAAGGACTTTCACTCTTCTGCTCTAAAAAAAATTCACCACGTAACAGTACAACAGCTATCATCAGTATTAATTTTAGGTTTTGTCACTTGAGGACATGTAAACCATCACATCAGTAGCATCAAGCAGTGACCATTACAAAACTCAGTATTGTGCCATGCCACTTGGTAAGGCAGCTGAATGCTGCTAAATCCAGAAGAGCAAAAACTTATCAAATTATAAGAATTTCGATTCAGTGATCCCATTGACTCAATCATACAGAAAGCAAACACAAGACCATCAGGTCAAGCAGTCTGTTCCTCTCTAAAGCTCTGTCTGATGTCTGCAGAGTTACTAGTCTTAAAAGTTTATCCAATCTACTGCATTTACCCCTCCATAAGATGTCAATTTAGATATAAATATGGTTTTCATATTAACCCTTTGAACTGGTAGAAAGTCCACAAATTGTATTTATATCGGTTAATTGTGTGCCTTTACAACAAAGCAATTGTAAGAGTAGATTCTGCATATCACTCTATACCCGGCTTAGAAAAAAAAACCTGAGAAACTAAAGTGGTATAAGTTAGACTTCAATATAAGTTGAAATGCCTACACACGGTTCTTCTGGTTTAGCTAAACTGTTTTAACATCATGCTTATCTAAACTAATGTGGTTTATAATGCCTAATATATGGTGTAAGAATGCAGAGAATAAAATGTGGAGATGTATGGGCATTTCTTAGCTTGTAACGTAAAGTGTCAAATGCAACATATGAGGAGAATTTTACTTGTTCCCTTTGGAATTTCCCCCCTACTGAAATATAAGAAAAAGGGTAAAACACCTAGTACACTGTTTACAAAGCTCTTTCAGATTTATTTGGCAATCAAGGTGGCTAACTGTTCCTGAATCTACCTTTCTTAATATTCTTACCTTATTAACGTATTTCTATCCATCACCATCTAATTTGATTACCTTTTTGTTCTGATAATTTTCTCTTTTTCTTCTATTTCCGTTCCAAGGCCGCCTCTTGATTTTTTTTTTTATATACAAGCACAGCTCATAATACAGAATAAAGCAAACTTTATGACAAGCTGTGTCCAACAAAATCCTTGCTTGCCTAAAATTCTATGAACTCTATTTTAGGGGAACATGCACAGTTCTGAGTAAGAGGAACATACAGAGATAAACATGTAGTTACATAACCCACAAATCCACCTCAACTGGATTTTTGCAATAATGGTAGAAACCTTAAATCCTCCCTTTTCTGTGACAGAAGAGTGGTAGAAGAGGTCTGGATCTCCACCTGCCAAATTTCTGGACAGGAACAGAACACTTCAGCCAGGACACCCTGAAGAGAATGTAAGGCAACCTTTGGTACCTACAAGTAAAATGCCCACTCTTACCACATCATTTAGATTTTTCTCTGTGACTGACAGAGACAGGCACTGCTATGTGGTAACTTATCCCACTTTCGGCACTTCTTTAATGATGACATTAATTACACCCTCTTGCCTATTGCTTGTCACTAGCTATGAGAAAGGCCCAAAATACCAGCTTGCGTCTTCCTGGATAACACCTGATGAGATGAAACCTCTGGAAGGTCATTACCTGTGGCTAGACCAAAATCAGAGAATAAAACAAAGACTTTTTCTGTGGATCTTATCCCATGCAAGGTCCACCTTAAAAAAAATTTAAACTACCACAGAGTTTAGGTTTAGCATTGTTTAATTTGGTGTGTTTCACTTTAAATCTGGAGAGGACTCAGCCAATCTGTAGTGACTTGTTAACCTGAATTAGCTGTTTTGGACCACGTAGTGATAATAACTTTAGTTATATCAAAAATATTTGGTTTCTCTGAGAGGTTGGCTTGTGTCTTTGTTGAAATAGGTCTGATTTTATGGATCATTTAGAAACTTAACATATTAGAAAGAAATAAGTTAGATGACTACTATCAGTCATGAACATATTCAATATGTTGCAGCTGGAGTTCAGGGTACATAAGAAAAACAGAACTGAGTCTTCTCTATAATTTGTCAAGAATTTCAATGGCAGGAAGAGCTCAGACCACAATTTTTAAGAGAAATTAAGAAGACAGATGACTAATGAGAGCTAGTTTCCAGACACAGGGAACTATGAAAAAAAAACAACCCAAAAAACCAACTCACAAAAGTTCATACCTAGACCATCTTTGAAAAAGTCCTCTACAGACTGAAGGTATCAGGTCTCAAACATTTTCTAGCACTACGTATGCTGGAATGGGTTTGTTCACAAAGAAATGAATAAGAAGTGTAGCAGTATCTCTGACACTTACTGTCCAACACCCATACACTTTTGAGTCATAAAGCTGAAGGTCTGACAGGACTCATAGCGATCAAATCATCACAACAAAGTGTCTAAAAAGGTCAAATAAAATGTAGACATTTAGACATGTAGATGTGCTGGCCAATCATCTAAATCATTCACCAAAGAGTTTTCAACAAGAAAATACTGCATTACTGTGTAGCCTTGGCCAATTACTCACAATTTTAATAAAAAATTAGGCTTTTAAGATGTTTGTTCAGCTGTGTTGTGTTACATGAAAAATTAAAAAACAACAGAATCTACAGTTAGTTACAGATGTGCTGGACATCTTAAAACTTACAAAATGCTTGCTATTTTAAAGAGAATGAAGATTTAACAAAAATCACAATGATATTCAAGTTGTATTTTAAAAAGGTTTAGGCATATATGTATCAGGCACCTATCATGTGTTTATGAAGAAAGAGGGAAAACAGGAGAAGCATAAACAAGCAAATTTGAAATGTACATTAAAATAGGCCCAAAAGATTGTTGGTGAATTATAGCACTAACTTGCAGGTGATTTTCTCATATAATTAAAAGGTCAATGCAGTTTGACCTGAACCTGAAATTTAATTTAAATTCAGTTGCTGCTTTCCAACTATTGTTTTCAAAAGTTCCAGGTGAGGTGAGATGAAGAATTTCTATGGAATTCTTTTGTTGTATCTAACCAGATATTGACTCCTACAATCCAAGGACACATCAAGCTATAGGCTATCACTGATCCAATACAGCTTTGGTTTTCCACTATAAAAGGTTCTCTTTTATTAGAGTTTTAAAGAATCTAGTGTGAGAAAGTAAAGACCTTGTATTTCTGACCTGAAATAATCTAGTCTTTATAAAAGACTGGCAAATCACAGAAAATCAAAGAATGCTCCTGCGGCTACAGAGGTTTTTATCTGAGCCTAATCTAGGGGTCACTAGAAAATTCAATGCATAATTGAAGATTCATCAAAAAGAACTTCCCAGATTGAAGGCTACATTTACTGTGTGAATGAGAAATCCTGGTGTGTCGCTTTGCTTCTGTATTGTTTGAAGTCAGCTTCTTTTTTTTCTTAAATTTTGAGAATAAAAGAAATAGCTCAAGGAAAATGAATAATTACATCAGGTGTTGATTTGTCCTCCTAAAATACAGCAGCTTTCTCCGTGGAAATGGACTTGCTAGATAAGTGATGCCACAAACCCTACTACCTCAGTCTACCAAGTAGGTCACAGCCATTGCTCGCTTGCTCTAGTATTCAACTTTTTGTTTGCTTTCACAGGGTTTTTCTTTTCAGATCTTGGGCAAAGGGTAGATGAGTGAAAAAAACAGTCTTTGCAATTCCTAAACTGAAACTTGAATATGTTTTCTAAAGCCCACCTTCTGAATTGTTTTTCATATAAGAACATACTATTTTGAGGGCTTTCTGAGGTGCTCATGATGGAGAGTTGCCTGGTCCCAGGCCAGCCACCTGCCATGGAGCAATGGCTCATAGGGCAGAGTGTGGGCACAGCCCAGCTGGGAACATGTGCAGAGCGAACACAGAATGTGAGTGAAGCACTGACGGATTCACCTTGCTATTGACCTTTGAGAGCATGGAAGCACTTTTCACAACAAAATAAAAAGCCATTTGATTTCAAGAAGAAGAAAAGAAATAATGGTTCAGGGACATTCCTGTGGACAAAATGCTTAACAGTACCACCTTGAGTTTATAGATGATCCCATTCCAAGGGATCACTTCTGCGTCAAAGCCATGTCAACAGCAACACTGTCAACAAATAGACAATCCAATACCAATTACAGTATGTGACCAGCTATGCTATGGTTAGTGACAGCAAAATAACAGAGAAGCAACTGTGGCAAGCAAGGGGATGGCAACTGCTTCCTGTGGAGTGAACAGATCTCTAATTTGAGGGAAGGAAAGAATAATGACTGAACATTACTGAAAAAGAAATGACAGTAAAGCGGACCAAAATGCTATGATATCTGCCCACCCTGATTTTTCAAAACTTGAATAATTCTGCTAGGGCCATGAGAAACCAGCTGTCCTGACCCGCTGCAGCTGGGATCTCTGCCCATGGGGTTAGGCACTCCATGTAAGCTCAAGCTCAAACCCAAGCTACATTGCAGATGAGCCTGATCTATGCCCATTTCTGATCTAGGCCCATCTCTGATCTTGTTTCCTGGACCAACCTTGGTTCTATGCTGAAGATAGCTTGTCTCCAGTCTTGTCCATGTGCCATGTCTCTTGGTTAGACCTTGAAGCTGTGTTACAGAATTTTCTATGGTCCTGTCTCCTTTAACTGCTAACCGGAGTCCCTGTATGTACCCAGTTCATCATCTCACTTCTCTGGCACTGCTGATGGAAGCTGCTTACTTTGGTCCTTGTCTGAGCTGTGCTGCTCTGCTTAGCCTGTTCCATCACTGCTCTCAGCTGTGCCTTGCTGACCTGGCTTCCTGGCTTCAGCCTAGACCTGCCCCACGCTTCAGTCTCAGCTGAAAACATTAGACTGGGACTGACCTCAGCTGCTGTTCCTCACCTGCTGGACTCACCCTGCCTATGACTCCTGCCACACTTGGCTGCTGATTCCACTGCCCCTGGGAGAAGCCTGATGCTCCCTGCCAGGAGGAAAGGCAACCAGAACCTTTGTATCAGTGGAAATATAATTTATTTCAATTTGCTCAGCAGATCATCCTCTGCTTTTATAGACTATTCTGAAGCCCTCAGAAACCAACCCAAATCTTCCTTTCTCCTCAGGAAGCTTTACATTGGCAGTGCATATAGATGCAGCCTACAGCCAATGATCCAGTGCTATTCTAGCTAATAGCAAAATTCTCATCAGTTTCAAAGGGAGAAGGAGCAAACCTCAGGTCTCAGTCCTTGAACCCAGAAAGAGAATAACAAAAGCAGTCCCCTGCAGATCATTGTTTAACAGAGGCCTTTATCAGTAAGGCACAGTGATCTTATTAATGTACATGGGGAATGTGCATGGAGAAATGCAGGATCTCTGCTAGTACAGAGACACAAATATAAAATGTATATGCTTATTGACAAAATGACATATAATAATTGGCTACTATGAATGAATTTCTAACACAATATTGTTATTTAGAACTAGCATCATATCCTCTCTTAATATAGTTTAATACTACTATGTTATTATAATACAGCTAATAACCATGTTAATACAATTAAAACTTATTTACTATATCCATATTTGGAAATTAATTAAACCTGATGCTCCATTAAGGAGTTATAAAGAGAGTTGTAAATGTTTAATTGACTAAGCAGCTGTTAAGCTTATTTGCCCTGCTTCTCTTCCACAAGTATGTGGAAGGCTGAAGTCTCTTGAGAGCCTGGTTAAAGCTATTTCTACAATACTATTTTGATTAATGGAGTTCAGTGGGTTATAAATTGACACATTACTGACATTATTTAAAGAAAAAAATATCATCTCTTACCTCCATTATCTTTTAGGTGCAGTGCTATCTTGGTGTCATCTATAAAGGAAAATCAAAGTTAATTGTAGAAAAATGCATTTTTCTACATCATGAGCCATTTTAGGACTGACTTTCTAATGTCAAAGAGATTCCACTATTGGAAAATGGTTTGAGAACTAGATTGTAGTGTTCTTATTTAGACTGACTAATGCTTTACTTCCTTGCTACTAAAAAAAAGAAAATTATTAAATGATTCAAAATACTGGTAAATATGAGGATTCAGAAACATTTATGAGAGGATTCAAAAAACATTTATGTGAGGATTCAAAATACTGGTAAATAAGGATGCTGAAGTCTGTCTCATAACACCTACAAGTAACTCATTTCTGTTACATGTTCAGACATAGCTTGAGCGTTCTATCGTATTGATGACCACATGAACCAACGTATGACAATAAAATAAAACAATTACTTAGTTCCTCTTCTAAGAATCATAAAAAGGTCTGCCAGTTTTAATTCTTATTTATTTCCACATTTTTCTTGTTGTGACACTTAATGAACAAAATACCAGGGAAAAATGCTGCTAATGTAGTCCAAATCCTGCACTAACAGTTTCTAAACTTCTCTTGTTCCACACAAAACCAACATTTCTTGTAAGCAGATTCTCACCCTGACATCTGTTCAGCTCAGATTTTCCTCTCACAGGCCACTTATAAAATCTGCCTGTACCAGTACCTTTTCTTGTGTTTACATACAATTCTAACAGAAAACTCCCTGTCCCTATTTTATAGATACTGTTTGATTAATTTGAGTTAGTTATTCTAGCCCCCTGAATTTTCTCCAGAAGCAGGTAAGCAGGATATTTCAACCACAGAAAGACATGATTTAAGCAGCCAGTGGAACTAGGATGAGAACTGACACACATCTCCCTTAGTCAGTTAATTTGGTTCAGAAGCCTACAGAACCTATTTCACAACAGTGAGCGCTACGTGTAAAGAACAGTGTCAACTGACTGAAGACTTTAAAGAGGAAAATTTCAAAGAGGTTTTTAATTTGGGTTATCTCTGATTTTAACCCGGTTAAATAAAGTATCTAAAGGGATTAAAAATTCACCAAGTTTGTGATGGGAGTTTCTTCGCTAACTTTAGCAGGGCCCTCTCCTTCAACTGTTTCAATAGGTTTTGGACTACTGCCTTTTGGTTAAAAGAATGCAAAAAACTCATTGTAACAAGTTCTCCAGAAGTCTGCCTGGCTTGTCCATGCCTCCCTAGCACTGACTTCTTCTTCAGTATTCCCCCCTACACCTTACAATAGCAAGAACAAGTTACAATTTAAAAGCACCAGCAGATACCGCAATTCTTCATTCCTTCCACTGCCTCAAAGAGAGAAGGACAACATGAACACATACTTAAAGGAAATAATTTTCTTTTAGACTTGTAAATGACAGGTTTGCATTACAGTGTATATACCTCACCTTCTGTGGGCAGGCTAGTTGGCAGGTGGGAAGTGGTGGACCCTCTGGTGGTCGTTAAAACTCTGAACTTTGTGGTGGTTGGCAGAAGGGTGGTAGATGAGTGTAGAGGTGTTTCAGTTGTATCTATATTCTTCTCACAAATCTTATCTTTTGACTGTTAGGAAACAACAAAAACAAAGAAGAGGAATCTCAGTGGACACTGCCACTGAATGAAGAATTTCAGCATGGACAAGCTGTCAGGATAAAAAGAATGAAAATGTAAACACTAAATCAAGGTATTTCAAGAGCTTCCCTGCCTCCCCCCCTTTTTTTTTTCTTCTTTGAAGTGCCTTTATGCAACATTCAGGAACATACATTTTTCATTTAGCTGCAAAATTTACAACTCTCAGTTGTTAATGACAAGGCTTCAAAGTCATCCCTGAATGTCAAACATGGTATTTCCCCAATCAGACTTTAGCATCTAAGATTATAATTCAAATTTTATCTCTTCTGTTCTGAATGATCACCACCCTTGGTCTATGTTAAAAAAGATACATGGGAACTAACTTGTAGCTCTTCATAGTGAGTAATACAGAAGAATACGCACATATGTGTAAAATGTGTGCATGTATTCAGCCTATAGAATATTTATATGCCACACTATAGAACCACACATTCACTACATGCCTTAATTCCATATATCAAATTTACATGTATTATATAACAATTATCATATGAAATATAAGGATTATAAAACATGAACTATGAAACAATCATACAAATGATTAAACTATACTGGCACACCATGAACAATATTCACCATCATATAATAATTTAACTTTTATTTTCATGGGCAAATATTTCAATACAGATCTCAAGTTTGTTGTTTGTTTATGGACACTTTTTAAAATTCTACAGGTATAATAAATATTTTCTTTCATGGATCAAACAGTTTTGTAGAAAAATACATCCAAGTAACTAGTAGCAAATTTGGGACTGCCCATAACTCCTGCTGTCCTTACTCATTTTAATGAGAAGTGGAATCCAGCAAAGCCTGTTAATTTTATTGAGATCTGGCTTTAAAAGCCCAGCGAGTGTTGTCTTTCTTTTCATATGTATGGGTATTTTATTGTCCTTTGTTTTACCAGAAAAAATATATTAATTTAAAAGATATATTCATAGCTGCAGTTAATTATTTTTCTTCATGTTTTCCTTTGTAAACCACTGTTAATTTCACTGATTCAATTTAATAAAAATTTAACTCAAAATCTGTATCACAAAGAAGGAAGAATTACTATGAGAATCTTCATTATTCATCATCTTGAATGAAAGCATCTAAAATTAACCTCTATAGGGTTATAGGGTATTGATCTTTCATTGAACTCCGGTCAGCTTACAGGCCTCATTCTGGAAGATGCTAAGTAAGCTGTTGCTTCTACTCCAGAGAGCCTGAAAACTGGATTGTGAACAGCAATTAGGAAGCCTGAAACTGCAAATCAAACTATTAGTTTCTCAGACACACCACATTGATAACTTTCCTGTCAGATCATGTACTAGTGCTTCTTTGAGCACTAGCTGTGTTGAAACAAGGGAGAGACGGAATAGGATGCTACTGTCCTGCAGAGAGCAGGTTTTGGATAACATCATCTACAGGCACAACTGAGTCCTAGCTAATTATAAACTGGATTAAAGCAGTACAAAGATTGTGCACTGTAACAATGCATACTCCCAATAAATTTATTGCATGCTTTTGAAGAGGTTGTCCTCTCCAGACAATAAATCTCACAGCAATTCTGTTCTTAAATCAGCAGACTACAAATTGCAAAGCTGAAGATTCATGACCATATAACAAGGCAGATGTAGGATGCAATAGAGGATGTTATCTTGCAATTACAGTTGTAAGAAAAGAAAAATAATTATTCCATCAGTCTGGATTTATTTCATTACTTCTCTTTGCTTCTACTGAGAATAAAACAGAATGTGCTTTTCTAACTAGACACTTGGGGCTATGTTTTGCCCTCAGTTTCACCTGACATTACATTTCAGAAGGGCTATGTTGCTGAAACTCATGAGAGAATTTAGCCCTTGCAGCCAAAATGGAAAAGTAACTGCTCTTTTTATCGCCATCAGGAGATTAAAAGTGTCATAAATTAATTTGTTTCTATTACCGCAATCCACAAATGAAAAAAAAAAAATAATCAAAAAAACCCAATCTCAAACCAAAAAAACTTTCTAAAGGGAGTACGCTGGGAAAGAATTAACAGTAAGATATTTATATGTGTGTCTTGAAAATGAACTGCACTTATCTAGAAGTACCCCAAATTATTACTTTGGAGGAGGCACAGCCCCTGTTTGACAGTCCACCACTAACTGAGTCAAATCTCTTTCTCATTCTCTCACTGCCTCTCTACAGAAGGAAATCCAAATGCCATGCTGGGTGGGTTTTTTTAAATTATTTTCATTATTTTTTAACACTCACCCCTTTGAATTCACCCATGTAATATCTTTTGTATTAAATGATTTGGCAAGATTCCATGATCAAAATGCAATGCCTGTTTTTCACTTGAGACTATTATGGCAGAGGATTTTCTGAGGTGAGGAACATCAGTTTCTTCCTCTTTTCAGGCAAGGGTCAGAGATCTAAGAGAAAAATGTTGCAGGGGCACTGTTTTGGGACAAGCTTTCTAGTATTTTCATTTTTTATTCAGGGCATTTTCTCAGAGATAAAATTTTTACTTTATGTTCATCTTATTTCCTCAAATGGGGAGTGAAATTGCTCAGCCTATTTTTCTTTATTATGCCTTACAACATTTCCACTGAATGATCAATATAGGATGTCTTTGGCCTTGAAACCATGCTTCATAATCTGAATAAATTAATCAAAAGCACCATAAGGATATAAATGGCCTCTAATGGGCTGAGGATGTAAACTACTCACATACCTCTTCAGGGCAGCCACTGTCTACCCAATCTTGCCGGTGACGGTCAAATCCACTGGAACATCTTTTAATGATGAAATAGATAGAAGTTGTCCAGGTGGAAATAGAAGGAAAACAACAAAAAGAAAGGAAGTGAGAGGAAGAGAAGAAAATGACATTGAGAATAAATAAGTAAATGATGTGATTTATTTTAAAAACAACATGATTTATGTGGTATTATGTTTATTCAACAGGCTGTTGCTCGCAATATGAGTCCATCATTTAATTAATTTCAGTTAAAGGTGTTTCAATGAATATTACATATTTGTTTTATTTATAGTTTTTAAATAGGAATATCTCCCTTCCACTGGATAACTACTCTTAAGAATTCACTGAGCCATAGCATTTTTAAGTTTTATGTCAGCCATATGGATGTAAATTGATTTAGTTATTTCTGTTCAGACCTCTTAGCCATTAGCTTCTTAATCCCTCAAAGGACGTAGTGAACCAGTCACTGCTTTTATCATTGGATTATAGAATAGTTTGGGTTGGAAGGGACCTTAAAGATAACCTAGTTCCAACCTCTCTGCCATTGGCAGGGATACCACACACTAAACCAGATTGCTCAAAGCCCCATCCAACCTGGTCTTGAACACCACCAGGGATGGAATACCCACAACTTCTCCGGGCAACCTGTTTCAGTGTCTCATTGCCATCACACTATAGAGTTTCTTCCCAATATCTAATTTAAATCTACCTTCTTTCAGTTTAAAGCCATTACCCCTTGTTCTATCACCATTTGCTCTTGTAAAAATTCCCTTTCCAGCCTTCTTGTAGGCCCCCTTTAGGTACTGGAAGGCTGCTAGAAGGTATCCCCAGAGCCTTCACTTCTCCAGGCTGAACAAGCCCTACTTTCTCAGCCTGTCTTCATAGGAGAGGTGCTCAAATCCTCTGATCATCTTTAAGGCCCTCCTTGGGAACAGTTCCAACAGGTTCACAGCCCTCTTGTAGCTGGGTCTCACGAACTGCACACAGTACTCCAAGTGGGGTCTCACCAAAGCAGAGTCTCCTTTTGATGCAGCCCAGGATACAGTTGGCTTTCCAAGCTGCAAGCGCACACTGAAGCCAGCTCATGTTAAGTTTCCCATCAACCAACATCCCCAAGTCCTTCTCCACAGGGTTGCTCTGAATCTCTTCTCTGCCCAACCTGTAGCTGTGCCTGGGATTGCTCCGACCCAGGACCTTGCACTTGGCATGGTTAAACTCCATGAGGTTGGCATCAGCCCACCTCACAAGCGTGTCAAGGTCCCTCTGGATGGCATTCCTTCCCTCCAGCGTATCCACCCAACCACACAGCTTGTGCCAAGGTTTCTGTTAAGCTTCCCCCTGATCTCAGAGCAGCGACAGTCACAGGCAGCACCCTACGTGCTGCTCGTCCAGTGTCAGGCTCAGTGGGGACATCCCAGGGCTTGGAAAGAAATGAATCCCACCTTGACTCACCCTGGGCTTTCCAAGCATCTGACACACACACACTGCACCTTTGGACAGCGCAGTGAAGAGCAGGGGAACTGGGGCAAAGCAGCAGCACATGAGTTCAGCTGGTCAGCAGTTTCTGATGTGTTCTGAGCAAAGATATCCTAAGGGAAGAAAGAAAATAGGCTGTATTTATTGATAGGACTGGGAAGAGAAAGCCCCGGTGCCTGGTTCTCAGGTGGCAAAGGCCATGGTGTTCCAGAGGGCTCACAACTCACCTCAGGGTTTATTTAATTAACAGCAAAACATTCAAAATAGGCTCTGAGTGCAGGGGAGCTTCTGGGTCTTCTGACAAGAGATCTGCTACAGGCAGCAGCATTTAGCACTCTGTATGCCCTAGATAAGACACATTCCCTCCCTGACTGGTTTACAGTGTAGGTGCAGTGTTTGTAATCCTATAGCATCCTACGTTTGCAGACAGCCTTTCATCTGCAGGCCTCCTAGATCCCCCACAGCAATCCCCCCATGGGATGGGATGGGGGTCCCTCTGTGACACAAAGCCACTCATGTTCTTGTGGGCCAGAGGGACAGCCCCCATCTCATGGGCCGGGCACGTCCCTGTAGCACATGGAAAGTGCAATGAGCATGAGCTGAAAATCCATCATCAAATGGCTGGAAGGGTTGAGGCTGGGTTGGGGCTGCACTGACACTGGTGCAACCCATCCCAGCCATGGGCTGGCACGCACATCTCATCACCCATCGCTGCTGTATGTATGGCTTTCCCAGGGTTAGACATCCCCATCCAGCCCTCTCCAGGACTTGTGGCCTCACATCACAGCTATCTGGTGCTTCAGAAGATGAAAGGCTCCAGGAATGCTTTCATTCCTGCTGCAGTGTGTACTGTTAACATGCCCTCAGCTTTCAAAGCAGAGCTGGCTCCTGTATAAACCCTCCTGAGGTGCTGCCCGGGGTTGTCTCTCACCTAAGGGAACAGTTTTGGTGTGTGTGGTACCTGTGGACGGGGCTGCTGAGCTCAGAACTCACACCCTGAAGCACAGAGACCTCGCTGTGAGGTTCAGACTTTGGCTATGGCCCTGGTTTGGGTTTCTGTTACTGGGCACCTTTGCAAAGTGCACACCCACCTTCTCCTCCTCCTTTTATCTCCTTCCTCCTCCAGCTTCAGAGGGGTTGAGGACCCAGTTTGTGCTCATTTCCAGCTCTCACCAGGGGAAACATCCTCAGCAGCGCAGTCCCCATCCTCAGGGAGCCGGGAGAAGGCAGCTGGGAAAATGACAGGGAAAAAAGCGAAGGGAAGGAGGAAAAGAGCTGTTTTCACTGTAACTTTTGACACAAATGTCTTTTCTCCCCCCCCTCACACTGCAGAAGAAGCTCACCCGGGAGTGCGTTTTCCGGGAGCAGTTTGAAGAGAACTGGTACAACACGTACGCCTCGACCCTCTACAAGCATCCCGACTCGGAGAGGCATTACTACGTGGCTCTGAACAAGGACGGCTCCCCCCGCGAGGGGTACAGGACTAAGAGACACCAGAAATTCACCCATTTTTTACCCAGGCCTGTGGACCCTGCCAAAATCCCTGCCATGTACAGAGACCTCTTCCACTACAGGTGATGTTTCCTGCCGCTGCCCCGTCACTGTACATACTTGGGCTCCCAAGCTTTTTCCCAGAGCACTATATTAATAGTCATTCCATCATTCCTGTAAGCATAGATGACGTAGGAAAGCACTTACATTGAATTCAGACACTGCTGTTCCTCCTTGTTTCAAGCGTATATCGAACCTGGGTTATTTATGGGGGAGGGGGTAGGGAAGGGAGGGAACCCTAAATATAATCTTTCCTTTTCATTCACTTCCTTTACCCGGTCGCTACAAGAAAGGCTGTGTAGTCAATGTTACGGTTGCTTAAAGGAACAAGCAGGTGAACAAACCTGATCCCCAGGGTGGGGAAAGAAACCAAAAGCAGCTAAAAACGAAGAGAAGGGAAGAAAACGACCGCAGAACGGCTGCAGATGCTGCTGCTGAGCTGGGGATGGTGACCTGCAAGAAAACAGCCCTTTGAGTGGTGCCCTGCTTAAGCAGCCCAGGAGTTTGCTACAAGGATGATGCTACGTGGACTGGTCCTGATGCGTGGGGGTTTTTTTCCTGCTGTTGGGGTGGGAATGGGGCAAGGAACATTATTCAGATGTAAGCATGGATACTGTGCATAGGGACAAAACTATTTATAAAATGTATATGATATTTATTTTATATATTTATTTATTTCAAAATAATTTTATTTTTAATGAGAGATGCTATGACCGGATTTTCATCAGGAAGAATAAGGTCCTACTGAAACAGGAAAAAAAAAAATGAGTTTTAAGAGCTTATTGGCAATAAAATTGTCTTTATATTGTAGATTTTCTTGCTAGCCCTTTTTTTGTGGTGCTCTGGTACAATTAACGCAGTATTTCCCCATCAGTATTAAGACCACCTCTAAAAAGGCATTATGTGGTAAAGAGAAGTCACCTGAGCCCCAGACTCTTGAATGAGGATGACATCAAATTACACCTGGAATGTACCTGGAAGCGTGACCCTACTGAAATGACTGGCTGATGAACTGTGATTTCCAAGAACTGCAAATCCAGCCCTTTACTCTGATATGGGCAAAATAGGTCTTGGGTCACATCAAGCAATGAGCACAGCTCAGCTTTTGTGGCTTTTGAATGGGACTTACCTGGAACGTGAGTCACCATCGCTGTGGAGGGAGGAACCTTGGGCTGTCCCTCACCAATGTGGCCCCATGAACCTGGAAAGTGCTGGTGCAGCTCCTGGTGTGAGTCATGGAATGATTTGTGTTGGAAGGGACCTTAAAGCTCCTCCAGTTCCAACCCCTTCCACTGGAGCAGCTTGCTCCAAGCCCCTGTGTCCAACCTGGCCTTCAACACTGCCAGGGATGGGGCAGCC
>JBCJKH010060317.1:14929-31376 GCA_039877255.1 Loriculus beryllinus | reverse complement strand
CACCACTTCTTTGGGCAACCTGTGCCAGTGCATCACCATCCCCATAGTAAAGAACTTCTTCCCTATATCTAACCTGAACTTCCCCTGTTTCAGTTTGAACCCATCACCCCTTGTTCTGTCGCTGCAGTCCCTGATGAAAAGTCCCTCTCCAGCATCCTTGTAGGCCCACTTCAGGTACTGGAAGCTGCTCTGAGGTGCATCAAGTTGGAAAGCTTTAGAATTAAGCATGTCTATGATTTATAAAATATTGATAATACAAAGAGATGTGTATTTCTTAGGAAAAAAGTTATTATTCTCATAAATATTCTTGTGTTATTTATTTCTTTAATATTTTCTGGAATACTTCTTATTATGAAATATTTCTTACTATGAAATATTTCCAAAACAAAAGTATTTAAATCTCTATTGAAAGATTTCCATGTGTCAGGACATTCAGAATTTAAAAACTTGAGGATTCCCCAGCTGTATTTTTTTTTTTTACTGACCCTGTTATCTGCGGTTGATCTGGTTTTGTGGTTATAAAAGCTTTTCTTGGTTTTTACTTACTACAGATGCATTTTCTAAAGTGGAGATGCCCTCCCATTACTGCTTGGCTCTGCTGGAGCTGAATGGCATCGGCTTTAGCACAACAGCATATGAAACCCAGAAACAAATCATGCAAGCTAAACTGAATGATCTTGAGACCAAGGCATATCAGCTGGCAGGCCACAGCTTCTCCTTGACCAGCCCTGATGACATTGCAGAGGTATGTAGGGGTTAGGGCAGGAGAGGGAGAACTTTTCCTCCCCGAGAGGGTCAGAAAAAGCCTTCTTGAGGAGACTGCTTATGGGGAAAAGACAAAACACAAACTGAATGCTGCTCAGAGCTGATGTGTCTTTACACTCATGATGAGCTTGCAAGATGGTCTGTGTCTCCTGTTTGATACTGATCATTCTAATGTGGAAGTAAGCACGTTGGAAATAAAAACCAAGTGGAAATAAGCATGTTTGAGAGGACCTTGGCTTCTCACGGTGCATGCGATGATCTGACAGTTAAATGCCTTTTGGAACATTTTGGGTGAATAGTGTGGGACTAGAGAAGCTTTTTTGCAATACCAGTGCTCTCCACATAAGATGTGATGTCGTGTAGTTCGAGTCCAAGAATGGTACTGAATAAGCTGCATATTACCCTGGTCCCTATACGGGCATGAAAGAGGAGGAAAGACTCCTTTAACTGAATCAACTACTGTTTGATTTTAAGAACTGGTATAGAACTGATTTCTTGTAAAGCTTTAGAAAGTTTTCTGTGTAAATTAGCAAGGCATTTATTCCTGTAGGACTTTACTATATACTTATAAATGTATGTTACATGGAACCATAGGAATAGGCTCTAATTGCTGTGCATGCTTTTCCCCCCGTTTCTTTCTTTTCTACATACTAATTGCTTGCTGAGGGACTATACTTCACATGGAAGTAGTCAAAACGTGCAAGCAGCCACCACTAAAAGAAGTTCTACAGAAATAATTCTCCCTTTCTGCAAATGCAGTTTTGCTCGGTGACACGAGTGTGAGTTGGAACTCCTGAGATAACGCTTGCCTCCAATTTCACTCCTCCTTGTGGGGAAGGGGAAGGAAGGTTTTCTCAGATGTGCTGTCCTCTGAACTACAGAAGCTTGTTTCCCACGTGGAATCATGTAAAGTATCTTGTGTAGGTTAGTAGAGCTTTACCCTTCTAATTTTGTGTCAGTACAAATTTTGTGCTCTATAAATGAGGAAGATAAAAGCTTTCTGCCGCTTCTGTTCCCCTCTGCCAGCTGTGAAATGCAACACAATAGCTGCTAAATAGTGTATAATGCTACATAAATGCAAAATGAAGACCCATGTTCTGTCTGTCACTACGTGAGCAGATACTTCATTTTCCAGTTCTTGGCGGTGTTTTAGGAAAATTAATATTCTGGCTATTCTATATTTGTGCCCACCTCCTCCTGTGCCATTCCTGTGGCTCTGAAGCCTGCTCCCTACTAACACTTCTTTTTTTCACCGATGTTCCTCCCACTTTCAGTCATCTTACCATCACATTTGATTACAGCTGCCTGTCAGCAGTAACCTTACTTCTTGGATGGAGGTAATTACCTTTTCTGAAAACATACCTCAAAGTGTTCCGAAAATGAGAGTTTTAGATTCCATTTTGTAGTTAATTAAAATGAGAAGGAATGGTGGTGAAGGCAGAGATGCTTCATTAGCTTTTTAATTACCTAAAGAATTCATCCTGTCCTGTGGTTGGAACAAGTGTCTGTTGTTTCAGTGCTTGGTTGTTTTTTGTGTTCTGCTGCGTGTTGCGTGCAAAAGCTGAAAGGAAATGCTGGCCTTTTCCAGGTTTTGTTCCTGGAGCTGAAGTTGCCACAAAATGGAGATGTGAAGGCTCAAGGGAACAAGAAAACTCTGGGTTACACCAGAAGAACAACTGCTAAGGGAAACAGGCTTAGGTTAAGCAAGCAGTTGAGTACAACCAAGGTACAGTAAAGCCGGGTTCTGGTCTGTACAAATAACTTCCTCTTGCTTCATGTATTTGCTGCTTGGATCTATCAGAGTTGGGTATGCTGACTTAAATGAAAGTAAATTTTACTTGCTTTTTGCTCCTCCAGTTACCACTGGAAATTCAAACTGGATTCTGCCTTCTCTGTTAGCAGCCATTGGCTCCTTCTACTCTCCAAAACCTTAGTGTAGAGAGGACATGACTATAAATAGCAGGCGTCAATAAGAATGAATCAGGCACAATTTGCTTTCCCAAACCACATATAAGACCAAAATAGCACAATAATATTGTAAAACCAATAGTAGAAGAATTTTTCAACATCACCTTGAAAGATACTTAAATACCATGGTGATAAATCCAGTATTTTCACTGCCTGGTACAACCATATCTGTATCTTGTGCTTTAGAGAATTTGTCTTCGAAATGGCTGATCTGATGGCTTAACAAATTGAGTATATCACAAGCTTGTATATATGTGAAGGCTCTTGACATACTTGCTAGTTGATAAATATTGTGGAGTTGCATTAATACCAATTGCTGCAAGCTAATGAGTTCTCTTGCCAGACAAGTGATATTAGCAGATACATGTGCTCCCTGTTTTCAGGACTCATTAATCTCTGTTGTTTTCTTAATTTCCCCTTGTTCAGTGTAGTCAGTGCTTGGAAGACAGGTATTGATTTCTGAAACTCAAGTGGCAGTGATGAAGTGAATGCAGTGGTGGTGGCAGAGCAGACAGCAAGAAACAAAGTGAGGATTTCCCTCTGTGGTGATATGGAGGGATGAGCTGCCTGCTGCACACAAAAAAAGCGCTATTTTAAGTTGTTTGTGTGCCACTGCCTTTTGAAATTCTTGTTAGTCCCTTCATATTCTGATCGAACTGAAGGATTTGATTGCTAGTAATCAGCTTTGTCTTTCAAGGAGCATGGTCAAGGGCTTCATTTTATATGTTGCTGGTGTACGGATAGGAGAGAGCAGGGAATAAAATACGGAAGAAGCTGGAGGAGAAGCATTAACACTGGACAAGAGGAGACAATGTAGGGGACCTATGGCAAGTGATGCTTTATTTGATCATTTCACATAATTTATTGGTTGGTGCAGACTAAAAGTGGTGATGAGGATGCAAAAGTCCGAAGAGAAGTGACTGTGTAATCAACCTGCAGCTGTGCCTCATGGTGCTTTGATTGCCCAGGTGCAGGTGGTATAAATGCAGGGGATATCCATTTCATTTTAAGGCAGTGGTGCTTGAAGCTCACTGTGGGTGAAGGAGTCACTTCACCCTGCAGAAACTTTCTAACCCAAGCTTTAAAGGCAGTTGGTTATAGTTGTGCCCTTTTTTCCCCACAAGGATGTTTTGGAGAAATTAAAGAAACTTCACCCATTGCCAGGGCTGATACTAGAATGGAGGAGGATCAACAATGCCATTACTAAAGTGGTGTTCCCACTACAGAGGGAAAAGCGATTGAATTCTGCATTAGGAATGGAAAGGATATATCCAGTGTCACAGACTCACACAGCTACAGGTAAAGAAAAGTGTTCATAATCCTTACTTCCTAATGATTTTTCTTTCGTGTGTGTGTGGGGGGGGGCAGCTTTCCCATAGGAAAAGATGAAAAATCAAGCCTGCTCTACTTAAACCAAATGCAAATACTGAAATACATAATTGACGTGAATGTGAAAGTGTAGGTGTGTTAAAATAGCTTTTGTGTTCACTGAGCAGTATTATTAATTTCTTGCATATATTAGCATGTAAATCTCTGACCCCAGAAGATCTTCTGGATTTGGGAGTTTCTTATTGGTGTTTCTTATTAGTGCTACAGAAATGCTGCAGGGGAACCATCTCAAGCTCACTCCACCCAAATTATTTTGCCTTCAGTTTTCTCAGTGGTCATGTCCTGTCCTGCCCTGCCCTCGTGCCCCTTGGTTTTTGGAGATGCAGATGTGTGTTCAGCTGTGTTAAGTTAGAAAGACTCCTTTCGGACCCTTACTTGGTTCTGCCTTGTCTTCCTTCTCAGGTCGAATAACCTTTGCAGAGCCAAATATCCAGAACGTGCCAAGAGATTTTGAGATTGAAATGCCAACTGTGGTTGAAGAAAGCCCACCCTCCCGAGCCCATGGAGGAAATGTTAATTCTTGTGCTGTTTCTGGGGCCAGGTAGGAGAATCCTGGCAAAGCATCTGCTTACTCTTCTGATCTTACTGTGATTGTCAAATTCCTCTTTTATGATTTCACTTGTGGCTCCTGTCATGTCAGTGTGACTTGTTCCTCAGTGTTTCTATTACAGGTTCAGAGGAATAAATACCTAAAAGTCAGTGATACATGAAATACCTAATAATGCTAACAGCATGTGGCGCCATGCAGCCACTTGCTTTTTGAAATCCTTCATGAAATCCTACAGTGAGATTAGCATTATGCTTCCAATAGTTGGATGGAAACCTGAGTCTGAAAAGTAACTAAACTGATGCTAAGGTCTGTTTTGACTTTTTAAGGGCTAATCTGAAAGAGGATGGGATATTGTGGAAGAAGCAGAAGAAAATTTCTCTCTTTTATGTCATGAAGCCCCCTGTGTAAGGGAGCATTTTTAAATGTATTTTTCATTCTTTGTTAATAATTTGATTTGTATTCATGATCTTGCAAAAGCTACCTGATTAGCAGAAAGAGATACCTAAATTTGGTGTCTGTTAACCAAATGCCCTGGTTTGACAGCATTACATGCCAGTGCCTAAACAGTTGTGTGGAAAGAATTTCTGATGAAATATCAAGGTGGATTTTTTAGCAGCTTGATTTTGAGCTTTGGGGTTTCAGACTTGGTAGTGGTTTTCTATCCTTTCAGTTTCTCTTTCTGTTCAAGTTCTTGTCCCACGTCTCACCTGAGTGACTTCCCATCGTTTTTCCCATAGGAAGATAGGAGAAATGTGAAAAGCTTTTGGCTCTTCCGTCTTTCTTTTCCTACCACTACATGTTTAACATCCTCATGCCTTAAGCAGATCATGGGAAGAGAGCCCAGGAGTAGCAGGACCTTGTCCATCTCTCTTCAGAAGAACCAGGCCTAGCCATGGTGGCAGAAATGTTGCTCTGAGTAGTCTCTCTAGCAGTGATAAGGCTTGCAGCAGCTCTGCAGGATGGCTGGGGAGCAAACTGGATTCTGAAGAGCAGCAAACCATCAAAAGCATGGAGTGCTTGCTGAACGTTGACAGAGGTCTGTTTCTCGGTCTGACTCCTGGGGCTACATTCCTTAATTAAGCAACCACAGCATTAGGAAAATGGGCAGTCATTAACACACAGAAAGGACTGTTGGCACAAAAGAAGCTGTCATACAGCCTAAGTCTGATAGGCCTTCCAAACTGTCTTTTATCTTACTATTATTACTCCTTCCTCTTGTAAGAAGCTTCTGACCAAAGGAGTGTAGCTAAATTAAATCATGGTATAAGGCCTTTATTCACTCAATTCAATTGGGAGCCTATGCTGGACACTGTGGTTTGCTACAGTTCCCACATGTTGTCATAGAATCATACAATAGTTAGGGTTGAAAAGGACCTTAAGATCATCCAGTTCCAATCCCCCTGCCATGGGCAGGAACACCTCACACTAAACCATGGCACCCAAGGCTCTGTCCAGCCTGGCCTTGAACACTGCCAGGGATGGAGCACTCCTTATCCTTTTGATAATTTATTTCTCTGACCTTTGTGCTATCTTTCATCAACTTGATCCCCATCGTCCCTGGAATGACGAGGTACGAGAAGAAAAGGGCATGCATGAGGGAAGGCATGATGCCTTTTTCTGTGCTTTGCTGAAACTAGTCTTGTTCTCAGAGATGCCTTTTTTCCCCCTCCTGCTAAAGAAAATCAAGTTGCTCTGGGGCAATTTTTTGCTCAGTCTGTAGAGAGTAAATGTGCAGTGTTTGGTGAGCATATCTTCTGCAACTTCTGCTCTGCTTTTACAGGCTTACTGGTGTGTGTTTGTACATGTGTGTGAACAGTCATGAGGCTGATGTTGTGTGGGAATTTTTCTGTCTCTGCTAGTTATGGGCTGGTGTAGGTATTCTGCGTGTGAGAATGATGTTGAGAGAACACTTGGCACTCAAGGTGGAGTGTTGAATTTGTAGGATTAGGCATTCATCACAGGTCTGGGGCCTTTCATCTTATCTGTTTTGAAGTGGAATTATTGAACTTCTGGACCAAGCCCTGGTAGTACAAGAAAGATTTATCCCTAAATCTGTTCAGAGTCAGTAAATCTCTTCAGGTGTACATGTGGTCTCCATCCAGTTCCACCATGGTCATATATAGGTTGGGATTGTCCACAAGAGTGGAACAGAGGCAACTGTCTTACTTGTTTTCACTGATTCTTTGTAGCAAAAATGATTATGCATCTTGAAATGTTTTAGAAATTGGTGAAGAAGTCATGCTTTGTCTCCACAGATACAGAAAGTGTTCCAGTATTGTGCCTAATGGCCTGAAGGTTCAAGGTGGAGACAAATCCAAAGAAAGAGGAATACCATTTTCTGTTAGCATGAGGCATGCTTTTATTCCCTTCTCAGGTACTGGCCAGATCGTGCTCTGTAATTGTTAAGAATATAGGTAATGAAATATCCTAGACCTAGTGAAGAGTTAAGAACTGATGACAGTATACATCTAACAGAGCAGCCTGCTTGGAAAACTAATGCAGTAGTTAGTACGCCCTCAAAATTTTTCACAAGACTGTAAAGCGTAGAGTTTCAGTTGGGGAAGGTATCCAGATGTTCACACCTTCATTTCCTCTTTAAGAATACCTGGTTTTAAAGAGGGAGCTTAGATAGTTCTTAATACACAGCCTGTGTCCTTCCTGTCCAAATGTCAGTTCTAATGTTGCCTGCCCTGGCTCAGTACACGTCTGCTGGTCTGATCCCTGTGCTACACTGTTACACAGACACCTGGATGGATACTTGTCTGTGTGGTTTTGATGGATTCTAGATGGAGGAGCTAGATTGAAAGCAGGCATACCTGGGCATTGGGAGAACAAGCAAAACTTTGATAGAAATGGCTGTGGAAAACTTTCAGAGCAGAAGGTGCAAGGATAACTTCAGTTTTGCTTGCTGGTACATTGGTTGGAATGGTGTTGGAGTAATCGATGTAATGATGATTTCTGCTAACTTCTTGCCTTCAGGTGGCTTAATCTTGGCTGCTGATTACTCTCAGCTTGAACTGAGGATCCTTGCTCATTTGTCTTGTGACTGTCGACTCATTCAAGCCTTGAACACTGGTACTGATGTCTTTAAGAGTATTGCCGCAGAATGGAAAATGATTGGTCCTGAATCTGTTGGAGACAGGACCAGGCAACAAGCAAAACAGGTAAGTTTTCGGAATAAAAATCTATAGCAGCTTTCTTACCAGGAAGGTTCAGTGTTCAAAACATCAGGAACTAACTATAGAATGGCTTTCATTTTGAGTTCAGCCCTGGTTGGTCAGTAGTTGCTTTGTATGTCCCCCCACTCTTGGTACGTTTGAACTGGAACTATCTGGGTTTGGGGGAATGAAGGTGGAGAAAAACAGTGTGAATGACTTTCACTCGGAGGTAGTGTCTCTACTTGAATGCTTGCCCTTGTTCCCAATCACTTGTTCTCCATTGAATCACATTTTGATTTGTCTTTGCTTTCTCTTCATGACTCACCATATGGTTGTGGTTCTTCACACCGTCCTCTGGCAGATTTGCTACGGAATCATCTACGGAATAGGAGCAAAATCTTTAGGCGAGCAGATGGGGATTGATGAAAATGAAGCTGCCAGTTACATTGAATCCTTCAAGTCGAGATACACAGGTTTGGATATGGCTGGTTGGGTGCTGTGTGGTGATGGTGCTGGTTGATTTTAATCCCTTCTCTCCATGTCTCTTCAAATCCTAAATTTGTCTCAGCCCTCTACTATTCCTATCTCTTTTGGAAAAGTCCAGTGCATGAACACAGAGTTTGCTCCGCCATAGTGTTTTACTCTAAACTCCGGTTTTATTCATATTCAGGACCTTGTCCCTTTCTCCTTCCTTACATTCATTATTTTGTTGGGATTTTTTTAATTCATTAATAAGCTCCGGGGATTCTTTTTAAAGCTCTCAACTTTCCAAATAAGAAACCCTTTTCCTTACTAAAACACACAGTTTCAGAGGATACGCAGTACAGCTTTAGACCACACTTCTTTCTAAAGATTTCTCTCTACTCCTCTTGTCTTCTGCTTTATTTCTTTAGGAGATGGATGCTGAGAAATGGTGTCCTATTAAGCGTCTGCTTTGTCCCCAGTAATTTCTGTGTAGTCTGGCCTTCATGACCATTAGAAATGACTTCCTGCTTCTTTCCTCTCTGTACATGTACATGCACACAAACTGCAACCTACCTTTTATTTTAACCTCATTTCTTACGAGTTTTCAGTTCTGTGTATTGCCAGGCTGACACACTAAATTGTGAACCTAATGAATTGACTAATGGTCATTTTGACCATGACATAGTCTTGACCTTCAACAGCTCTTGTTACATTTTATGTTCTGTAAACCTTGGAAAGAAATTGTCTGAAGTTAACCTTTTGCACTTCAGGGCAGTTGTTACCTGATGTTGCAGTGAAAAGGTCTCTTCCCTATCTCATCTTTCTTTCACTTAAGTTTCTTTTTAATGCTCTTGGTGGATTCACTCCTTCCCTTGCAAAGTGCAGGTGGATGAGTTTCTTTCATCCTAGAATCTGAAGTGACACAGCCTGAAGTCAGGCAGCCTGAAGCATCAAGGACTTTGACTTCTGCTTTCAACTTACCCCCTTCCTACTCCTTGTCTTTCTAGTGCTGGTCCAGGTCCTGACCTCTCAATTATCAGTAATGCACGTACTGCTCTGTGCCTGGGCACTGTGCAGAATGGACTTCCTGTGTCCTTGTGCACAGCCGGATGTCCTGACACTACACACTCTCTTCTACCTCAAAAGTCTTACTTAAGTTTCCCAGCAGAGCTGCAGATAGGCTGAATGTGTGATTGTGTGCCCTTGTCCACTGACATGGTCTAGGAACTGCAAAGAATTACCTTTGTGCTGTTTGAGTGTCCCAGACTGCTTTCAGTGACCCCAGTGAGAAGTCCACAAGGAACATGAGCTGTGTTAGGGAAAACTTTCTCTTTCCTTTCACAGGGATTCAGAAATTCTTGAGGGAGACAGTGAAGAACTGCAGAAGAGATGGATTTGTGCAGACCATCCTGGGAAGACGGAGATACCTGCCAGCTATCAAAGATCCAAACCCCTACAGTAAAGCTCATGTATGTTGAGTGCAGTGCAGGTTCTAGTTATTTATTAACTTTTTTAAGGTATTGGATTTCTTTGCACATCTAACTGTGGTTTTACAGGGTCTAGGAGCCACCTGGGTCATGACCTTCCACTTTTCACTTAGTTCATTGTTTCCTCGGTTGTGCTTTGAACAACAGAGGTTTTGTCATGGTCTGCTTGACGCAAGTCTTCTATGACTGGGTGTACAGCTGTCATCATGTGCTAACCTCACTTCAAAACTCCCACGTTAGAACTGGAGTGAGTAATTTAGTGAAATAAGTGGACATGATTTTTAGAAGCCTCCACGCAGTGATGTGCTTTAACTCTTCAGGTAGTGCTCTTCAGTGGGAGCACTGAGTTGCTCCCACTCATCAGGCTTTGCACATTATATGCTGTCAGCACTTGAACAAGAAAGGGCATTTAAGTGCTATATTTTTTAGTATTTGTTCCTTATTTCCCCTCAAAGAAACCCAAACTTGTTAGATAAATAATTACTTAATATACGCCTTTGTGTTGGCATTAGTTTTTTCTGAGGTCATTTTGGACACACTTGTCTAACTCTACTTCAGTAAGTGTGAATGGACTCACTGGGGTAATGCTGGCACATTTCTGTGGGGAGGAAGCATTATACTTCTCAGTAAGAAGCTGGATTGGGTTGTGTAGAATTAAAGACTTGAATGGAAGAAGGAGGAATTGGGGGAGTTTGTGGTACTCCAAGTGCCTGAAAGGGAAACAAGGAGACTTTCAAAAGACTATTGAGATAATGTAACTTTAATCTGAAGGGTACTTCAGCATGAAGCTTTATGGATGCCCCTTCTGTCCAACTTTGATTTATTCTTTAAAATCCTATTGAAGACCAATTAATGAATTATCTTCACTTTTGCTTCAGCTTCCTCGTAACTTTTTGCACACATTTTGGCTCTAATCAAAGAGAGAGGAACCTCTGAATATAGTTTTCTTATCTGACAGTTTGCCTGTGTGGAAAGAAATGCCACTGTGTCTCAATGTGGTCTGGTGTGGTGTTGCACAGCTGTAATGTGCTGGCAGTCAGGATTCAGTGCAGCAGACCAGGTTATTATAATGTCCGTGAAGTCCAGCTTCTCACCTTTGGTTCCTGATGGTTTTGAAGATAGGCAGAATGATACTTGGATGAACTGTGAGGTTTTTCTGCTCCTGGTGAAACTATTGCTGTGTGTATATATTTCTCCATCTTGCAGCTTGTGACTCTTACAGGTTATTACCCTTGATATTAATTCATTTTAAGTTAGTGGGAATCCTGCTTCTCTCAGTCACCTGGAGAAATCTGTCTGAAGCTAGTCTACAACACCTCTTTCTTTCAGGCAAATGAAACAAACTGTATTTGGAGGGTTTCCTATGCTTGTATTTGGCCACGTATTCATTAGTTTTAATGATGTCCAACGTGGCATGTGGGATTTGATTTATTTTTGGGGGTGACCTTTGAGAACAACTCTCTCTGTTTAGGCAGAGCGACAGGCTGTGAACACAACTGTTCAGGGATCTGCTGCTGACATTGTCAAAACAGCCACTGTGAACATTCAGAGGCGCCTGGAAGCTTTCTCCTCTGTGACCAAGTCCCATGGACATCTGGAGAGCTTCCTCCAGAGAGATCAGACTGGTAAGCTTGCCTCTTTCTTGCACACTAGGGCAAAAACCTTCAGCAGATTGCCTGTAAAACCAAGAAATGCTAGGCCTTTTGGGCTAGGGGTGGACAACACAGAATCATAGACTGATTTGGGTTGGAAAGAACCTCAAGATCGTCCAGTCCAACCCTCTGCCATGGGCAGGGATGCCTCACACCAGACCAGGTTGCTCAAAGCCCCACCCAAACTGGCCTTGAACACTGCCAGGGATGGGACATCCACAGTTTCCTTGGGCAGCCTGTTCCAGTGCCTCGCTTCCCTCACTGTGAAGAATTTTTTCCCTATGTCTACCCTAAACTTCCCCTGTTTTAGTTTAAAGCCATCTCCCCTTGTCCTGTCACTACAGTCCCTGATGAAGAGTCCCTCTCCAGCATCCCTATAGCCCCCCTTCAGATACTGGAAGCTGCTCTGAGGTCTCCACGCAGCCTTCTCTTCTCCAGGCTGAACAGCACCAACTTTCTCAGCCTGTCTTCATATGGGAGATGCTCCAGTCCCTTTATCATCCTCATATCTCTCATCCCAGCACTTCACTCCCTTCTTGTTCCCCAGAACAGCACCTGAAAAGGGGCACAAGCACTGGAATAACATCATCCCTCCTTGAGGTGTTCCCTGAAGTTATTTTTGTCCTGTCTTGGTATAGGTGTAGTTTCCATAACAAGTAAATAATGGGGAAAAGTGCTCCCGAGAACAGGCTGATGCATAACAAGGTCCATATCACATGGATTTGTGGTCATGGCTCTAACAGCATCCCAAGGTCACAGCCCAGGGCTTTCCCTCCCACCTTGTGAAGAGCTGGCAGCTAAAGACCTGCCACCCCACAGACCTGCATTAACACCAAACTGCCTTGTGGGACAGGGCAGAAATTCACCAAAACAGACAAATTTGGCCTTCAAAGAATGAGGGCAATGAGTGGAAAGCTGGGGGACAGCAAGCAGGCAGACAGACAGGTAAGTCCTCATTCTCCCATTAGCTCTGGCTGAAGGTTTACAGCAGAGGAGGTGTGCTATTATGTTAACAGGGCAACTTTGCCAAATCCTAATTACAACCTTCTCTGTTGACTCAAGCTAACACAGTAATTCACTGCTTTTTGTGGCTTTGGTACACCACAAGCCTAACTGTCCTCTTAGGTAATGCAAGAGTGGGTGTGATAAAGGAGTAGAGCCAGGGCTGCAAAGTCATTCCAGGGAATTTGAGGCTGGAGAGATTTTCACCACCTTTTCTGCCCCGGGATCGACTGCCAAGTAAGTGTCAATAGCGTTAAGTCTGGTTGGGAAAGAGTAAATTCCATCTAGATTTAAATAATAATAGGGAAACCTGTATTGCCCTGCAAGGAGCAGCGAGGCAGAACTGGAGCCTCTTTGCTGTGATATTGGGAAATATTACATTAATGTTTGACAGCATTACTTTTGCCCTGGATTCGGAGCTGGCCGCAGGTTTCCTTACCCAAATCTCAGCACTCTGCAAGTTGTCCCCATCGTCTCAATCACTGCAGTCTGAGCATCATGATGTTGCAAAGCATCTGCTAAAGGGAAGTTTCAACCTCTGAGTCTGTGATATAACCTGAAAAAGGCAAGAAGGCTTGATAAGAGCACAGCAATTCAAGATGCTTTATATATATGGTGCCCAGAGAAACTGTGGCTGCCCCATCCCTGGCAGTGTTCAAGGCCGGGTTGGACACAGGGGCTTGGAGCAAGCTGCTCCAGTGGAAGGGGTCAAGGCCATGGTAGAGCCTGAACCCGGTGAAGCCGAGCAGGGGGCAGTTGATCTGCTGCAGGAGGTGATCGGTGTGCTCCAAACCAGGAGCCGTGCTGAAGCCGGGCCGGTGGAGCCGGATCTATTAGCGTGTCACTGATGGGGCTGCGCTGCCCCGCTCGGAGCCGCGCTCCCAGAGCAGCTCCTGCAGCGGAGCCGGCGGTTGCAGAAGCGCACATGGGGGGGGGAAGAGGCTGCTGGGGCTCTGCCAGAGCCGCCCCACGGCCCCGGGGCTGGTGCTGAGCCCCGCGGTGTCCACCTGGGGCAGGAGCGCAGCAGAGTGAATGTCTGTGATTGCAGCCAGCCCTGAGCGCAGCTGCGGGCCCTCAAATCCCTGTTTCTGGGGGCAGTTTCAGCTCTAGATCCTGTTCTTCCTCTCCTGCTCATCCTTCTGATGGCACAGGGAGGGGGCATCAACCCTCCGTGGATCCCCACTTCCAAGAGGGCTGGGGGAGCTCCGGAGGGGCCGTTCCTCGCTGCTTTCCCCCCTCGCAGACACGGGGCTGGCTGAGGTGGGCTCTGACTCCTGCCTGGGGAGTTTCCACCCTCCAAACCGTTCCCATCTTGCTGCCTTCCTTTCCAGACACAGCTGCGCTCCAGGGCCAGGGGAGGACCCTTGTATGAAGCAGGGCTTTGCCGGCTGCTTGGTGCTCCTCAGCGTGGTTTAGGAGGGAAGGGACGGGAGGTGGAAGAGGATCCGTAAGCGGGGGCCTCAGGGATGGCTGAGGTTTGGAGCAGCAGAGGCTTGGATGCAAAGCGCCCATCCCGGGGTTAGGCTGCAGGCACGGGGTCTCTCTTGGGGAGTGGACCCTGTGCACTCGCTGGCATGGGCCGTGCTGCTGCTCCTCCATCAAGGCCGATACGTGAGCTGGGTGTGTTCCTGTGGCTCCCAGCTCTGCTCTCATAAAGAAATCCATTTCCTCCCCAATCTTCAAGCTGTTGGGTGTTCCTTGCTTTTGGGAGGTGCTTTAAAGCTGACTGCCAGAGCCGTGGGCTTGCGAAGAGCAGAAGCTGGCTGCACGATGCTGAGCTCAGGTCTTCCTCCTGTTGTCCTATTGCTCGCTGTGTTGGAGCTGAGCTCTGATGCTGGAGCATTGCTGAGCGATGAGGAAAAGAAGATCATCTTGGATGGGCATAATAAATATCGCTCCCAGGTCTCTCCTCCTGCCATGGACATGCTGAAGATGGTAAGTGGCTTTTAGTGCAGGGGAATGGCAGGGGGTTTGCGTAGTGCAAGCCTTAGTCTTAATGCTTGTAGGGATTGGGGTTTCCTTTAGGGAAGGCAGAGCAATTCTTGTGTAGGGTTACAACCAAGTGTCAATGCCTCTAAAGAGATCAGTTTCTGTTCACCTACAGAGATGGTTATGATCAGTTCTGGAAGTTCCTAAGTGTGATCTGGGTGCCCTGATGCTCTGTGCGAGTGCAATGCAGCTCCCTCTGTGAGCAGGCTGGAGCTCGGTGTGATGGGGAGGATGGAAGAGGATGGAGGAGGATGTCTGCTGTGCCGGCATCACCTGGTGCCTTTCATTGGCCTTTATCTATAGGAAGGAGCATCAACTTCAAACCTAACAGCCAGCTCAGTCAGCTGTTTGGGCTTTCCATCCTGCTCCAAACCCTTGCCATGGCTTGTGCATCTGCTTGGGAAACTGAGTCAGGTTCCCACCATTGCGTGTGGCTGCAGCGCCAGCAAACCCGAGCTCTCAAGCTGCTGCTTTTTGTTTTGTTCACCCCCTTGATTTGATCAACATTTGGCTGCCGTGTTCCGCAGCACGTGAGGGGTTTTGTCACTGTTTGCAGGGCAGGGAGGGGAGGAGGATGGCTGTTGGTCCCACAGAGCTGGCCCAGCGTGCCTGCAGCAGAACCCCCAGCAGTTGTCCAGGCTGAATGAAACCTTTGTGGGCTGGTGAATGGGGGCTTACTGAGCAAATGAAGCAAAAAGCTGCGTGCAGGTACAGGAGGTCTGACGAGTGGCTTCAGACTCAAAGGGCACAGAGCCTGAACCCTGAGGGTCCTGTGCCCACAGACACCCACCAGAGCAAGGCACAGAAGACTCAAAGGGCTTTGAAGCCGCAGGGAAACGACCTCCGCAGGTCCTTAAGTCAGCAGCGGCTCTGAACCAGGGGCTGCTGCTCCTGGCTGAAGCTGTCGTTGAGGATCGTGTGCTCTGAGATGCTCCTTTCCTCTCTTCTCGCTTTGTTCCTGCTTAAGCACAGCGAACCCGCTGCCAGCCTGGAGCCGGGGGTGGTTGTTGAGCACAGCACCCGTGGAGCTCGCAGCAGCCCTGGCACCTCCTGGGCAGAGGTTTCCCAGGACAGCTCCATCCCCGCTTTCCTCAGGCTCTCTTTGCCTCCCAGCTCCCGCAGCACCGTGCCCGGCTGAGCTCAGCCCCTGCTTCCGTGTGGACACTGCCCCGGGGGCTGTGGAAATGGTGAGGGGGGGTCCAGGGCCTGAAGCCAACCTTGTTTTGAATGAGGCAAAGCCTGCAGGGGGGAGTCCCTGCTCCCAGAGCCAGCTCCATGCCAGGGGCCTGAGCTCTCAAGTGATGTTTCAGCCGCCGCTCTCAGCCTGGCTTGTGGCCATGGTGGGAGCTCAGCCACCATCCGTGTCCCTTACAGATACCTCGGTGCTTCCTTCCCCTCTAGTCCCCAAGTGCTGCTGCTCAGGGGCTCATCCACATCCCCTCGACACCCTGACGGTGACGTGCCCTGCACCGTGGCCATGCCTTCATCCTTCTTGGACGTATCCATAGCTCCAACTGAGAAAGTCCCCCCTTAGGATCCCCTGTTTGCTGGGCTGCCTTCCCAGCAGAGCTGCTGTCTCCATCAGATGGTGTAAGGACGGTCCAAACAGCTGCGGCTTAGGATTCCCTGTGTGTATCCCTGGGAGAAAACCTCTCCTCCTCCTCCTGCACATCCATGTGGCCGGTGGGCTCAGCTGGCGAGGGGGCTCCTGGCAGTGTTCAGCCATCCACATCTCTGATCCAAGCAGACAGATGATGCTTCCCAGGAGTGTGTGCTCACAGGCTCTGTGCTGTGTCCTGCTCCCCTCTCATCCCCGCTTTGCTCAAAGAGGGGTGGCCCCAGGTTCCCCTCCTGCATGCCCCAGGGTGAGTTTCGTTCCTTCTGCCATCCAGCGTCACGGTTCCTCTGTGCTAAGTTGAGGGTGCTCCATGATGAGGATGTTAGAAGCTGGTGCAGGGCCTGGAGCACAAGGGTGATGGGGAAGGGCTGAGGGACCTGGGGGGTTCAGATGGAGAAGAGAAG
>JBCJKH010060317.1:0-14829 GCA_039877255.1 Loriculus beryllinus | reverse complement strand
CAGGAGGTGCTCCAGTCCCTGATCATCCTCATGGCCTCCTCTGGACTTGTTCCAACAGCTCCATGTCCTTCTTATGCTGAGGACACCAGAATAGTACACAGTACTCCAGGTTGGGTCTCAGGAGAATCAGGCCTCATTGCTAACATTGTTGTACTTCTAGAAAACCAAGGATGGTTCATTTAATTTTGTGCAGAGTGGTGGCTTTTAGCTTGAAAACACTATTGACACAGTGCCATTAGAAATTATGGTACTAATCAGAGGAAAAGTGTATTTGCTGCAATATTAACCATGCGTTTCTATGTACATGGAACAGAAGAATATCCAGTTTATCAAAGCAAACTTTCTTGTTACATGAGAATATCTTCCATGCAAACAAATAAGCCTGATCTAAATGAAGCCGACAAACAAACTGCAAACTATGACACTTGAGGGAAACATGTAGGGAGAATGTCTGCTCAACACACAAACTAAAGCCAATGCTGTGATCAGATAGGAACCCCCAGTTGCCTCAAAGCAGATCTTCCAAAGGCTGGCAGTGGGAGTTCATATGTGAGATGGACCATGATGCCACTCCAGAACTGTTCAAAAGCAGGAAGGTGAAACTGAGCAGGTACTCTGCCTTCAGAGGCAGTGTAAAGATAGAATGGAACAACTTTGGGTTCCAAAAATACAGTTTTTTGTTAAAATCAAGTCTGGAATTTGATGTCCAGAGGCTCCAGAGGAGTATTTTGTAGGTACTTAGCAGCATAAATTTCTTCTGGCTGCAGATAGCAAAGCTGTGCTGGGGTACTTATTCCCAGAGGAGTCCTACAAAGGTTTTCTTTTTAGCATAAACCAGGCAGTGTTTTGTTCATCAGTCTTATATTTTTAGAAAGACAGCTGAAGGGATGCAGTGCTGTATTTCTGTGATGGCTCTTGTGCTTCAGCTGAAACATGAAGCTGTCTTAATATGAGTATTCAGCCCTAAAGAATTAATCGGGGAGCTTTATTTTAGAGAGACAAGATTCAGAGGTTTGCTATGGGTAGAAGGCATGTGCTTAGCAGAACTTCCCATCCCTTCCAGGAGCAGCAGCTCCTGCCTTTGGTCTGGTAGTTGTAGGATGATGAGATGAATTGAGGAGATGCATTTGTGACAGTTTTTGCTCCTTTGACAATAGCTGGTTTCAAGAACTGGAAGAAATTCCCTAAATTCTCTTTCAGCACGTTCTAAATGCCTGTGCCATCAGAGAAGGACCCTGCATCATGTGGCTTCCTCAACATTGATGCTCCAATGTGAGGCTTGTGCGAGGCACTGATGATGCTGTGAAACCCTCCCTGTAGTTGTGAACTGGAGTCCTCCTGGTAGCTAACCTGAGCAATAAATAACTTAAGGCTGCGTGTGTGAGGTTGTGTTTATTTATTTCAGAAAGCTTTCAGCAGGGAACAGTTTGTTCTATTTATTTTCGCCAAGCAAATGACAAAACGGGTTATTCAGCTGCTTGTTTATTCAGAAACTGCTCTTTTTACTTCCCTTGTTTTCATCAGGAGAAGTAGCTGCAGTTCCAGACAACCGCGTCTGGGAGGAGGCTTGCTGCCTTTCTAGACTAGCCAGCTATATGGATTTGGAGGAAAAGCAGAATTGTCATTCACTGCCAGAGAGGATGTTGGGCACTAACTCCTGATTAAACTTGACAGGATTTTGTTTAAACTTTGCTTTTTCAACAGATGGTTTCAGGAGACACAACTGTCTCCTGTTTCTGTTCTGATTCATAGCTTTATAATGGAAGGCTGAAATGTTTGTATCTAAAATGCTTCTCATTAACATTTTTCCCTCAGTAGCTGTACAAATATTGATAGAACAGTAGTGCTTTGTGGCTTTATCTGCAGGCATGGGCTTTTGCATTTTGAAGTTCTTTTTCTTAGTGTTAGGAATGGGGAAGGTTTCTTTGATACAAGATACATGCCTTTGCATAATGGATCTAATGAACTGTGCTCTTCACCTTTGTAGGAAGGCTAGTGAGGAAGAGAGGCAGAGGGATGTTGCATCCCATCAGCGGAGCTTTCTTTATCCTCCAACTCCATGATGAGCTCCTCTATGAAGTTGCAGAGGACGATGTCATCCAGGTATGGCCATGCTTGTTCAGCTATCTACCATGCTATGATGTTTGAAACAAGCCTTCTAGGGGCTCAGCTGCTTTTCCCTGCATCTCCTCTCACTGTGTGCTAAAAGGTCTGTAAAAACAAAGCTGAACTGGATGAAAAATGATGTTTGTATTCTCGACCCTTTGTCAGGCTCAAGCCATCCCACTAGCTGAAGTTCTTCACTGCTTCTAACAGCAGCTTGTATAGCTTCTCTGCACGACTCAGTGAGTCAAGTCGCTCAGTATCGGTGACAGGAGTAGGGCGAAGTGCTTTATTTGGAGGTATTTTTGCCTTCCTGTTCACACTTGAGTCTTCTGGTACCCAACTCAGAACATGCGTTGTTACAGCTCTGGTTTGTACTCTGTGTAGGGAAAGGAGAATGCTGTACGTCAGGTACTTGTTTTCCTCATTCCCACCCTACCTGTCTTTCTGGTAGGAGAGTTTCAGTGCTGAGGAGCAGCATGCTAGACGTTAGAAACATGCTGTGTGGACTTTAAGGTACCTTTACTGTATATATGTGTTGGTATGTGTGCTCTTCCACCATGCAGGTGCTCCTGTGGCTGGACATGGTGGTTGGTATCTGTATGGCAGCATTCAGTAGCAAGTGTTTTAGGTGGATTTGGGCAGCTCAGACTCTCCAAGTCCTGAGCACAAAAGCAGGAAGGCTCCCAGGGTGTGCTTCCATAGCTTGGGCATGTCTTCGCCAGCCTCTGTTCTGTGCATACACATCTTTAATGACAAAAGACCATTTCCTCATGGCAAGCAGTGACTGCTGATCTGCAGCAGCCCTGACTGGTTTGAGCACATTTTTAAAACACATTTTATTAAGAACAAAAGGTTTAATATTTTTCTGTTGCATCTCAGCTCCGGCTTCTGTTCATTTTGCCAGCTCCATTCACACATCTGCTGCTTCAATCCAGGCGAGCTGCTTTAGAGATGAAAAGGCTCCTGTATTTCCTTCTGTAGAAAACTGAAATCCCCTGAGTATAGGCTTTTATGTCTTTAGATACTGACATCAAGTTATCACAGTGTCTTCAGAAGAACTGGGGCCAAGGGAGTCGATTTCCTTATTATTCATGGTATTACATTTTTTCAGTAACAATTTCAACTATCACCAGCTTTTCTAACTTCCTTCAGCTCTATTCCTGTCCATCGATTCTCTGGGCAGTCACTTAAAACAGCATATGCATACAAGGCATGTTTCCTAGACTCGGATTTCCCTTTGGCATGCCAGATTTGCTTGGTTTTCAAGGATTTCTGTCTAGGTAAGACAACAGGGTACTTCTTACCCCTTTGATGAAATGTTTTTAGGGACAGAAAGGATCTGAAAAGGTCTTTTCCAACCTAAGGGATTCTAGGATTCTGTGGTTTTTTGGTGATAATATTGCTTGCTGTGCTTTCAGATGCACCATTAAGATTATTCCATAGTAGAAATATCTAGGTTTGAAAGGATCTCTTGAAGTCTCTCCCTCTTAAGGCCCCTCAAAGTAGGGCCTGAACGAATTAGACCTTTTGAACTACCATATACGTTTTAGTGAGCATGAAGCGAGCATTTCTTGGTTTCTGTATTGCCAAAGAGGGCTTTTTTCACATCTTGCTGGCACTAAGGCTTTATTCTACGGTAAATCATGTATTTCTTGGCTGCAATAGCAATTTTTATGCAGACAAGTTAGCTGGGTCACAGGCTTGATGCTGGTTTGAGATTATTGTCAGCTACTGAAGTGCACAGAAGAAAATAAAGCGATCTTCCCATATATGTATGAGTTTGTATTTCGGTCAGGGTGCCCTTACAGATGGTTTGTGAGAGAAACAATGCTAGTGAGTGTTCTTGTTTCATGCGCACTCTCTCAGTGAGCTTGCCTCTTTCACGAAGGCCACACTGGGGTAATACCTGTTTGTTCTTGTGCTGAAGGTGTGAAATGCCTTGGGCACCAAAGCTTTTCTAGGCTGTGCAGAATGTCAAAGTGAACAGGGTGAGCTTTTGGAGCATGTCACAAAACCAAGGCTGTAGCAGTATTGCCAAAGATGGTAGAAGGAGGCTTGACATTCTATTTGTTGAGCTGACCCTGGCAATGAGGAATCATAGGGACATAAAGGCAGGGACTAGATTAGGATTCAATGGCTAGAGGCTTTTTAAACTGTTTGCTTGTTCCCAGTGGCATTGCAGGGATGTTTTGGTATCACTCCAAGCCCATTTACTTGAGAGCCCTGAAGTGGTGCTGTTTGCTTCACATACAGGGTATTCGGAGTCCCGAGCCCCCCAGCTCGGGTTGTTGGTGCATGTCCTGTCTCATCCCATTGGCTTCCTCAGGAGCCTCGCGCAGGCTGTCGTGGCTCCCTTGTTCTAGGTGCAGCAGCCCTTACACCATGTTCCTGCTGGTGATAGCACAGGAGCTGCAGCTGTTCTCAAGGAATCTCCCTGTGTATGGTTCATGTTTCCTTTGTAATACTGATGCGCGGGTAGACTCCACAACTTGTTAAAGTCATAAAGTAGGTATGCTTTATTCAGCGCTGAGGCGCATGAGGGATCGCTCCTCCAAAGGCATGCACACCCCAGCACTGTTCTCCTCTGTATTTATTCTCTAGACTGGGCCCCAGACTTGAGCATGGCTGGAGTGGTTTGAACAGAGTGGGGGACGGATCTGTGTGTCACACAAGCAGCATTTTCTATGTTGCAGAATTGCATTTGCTTTCTTTCTCGCAGCGGTGCCTTGCTTAAGCCCTCTCCAGTTTTCAGTCTCGGATAACCCTGTTTTTTTTCCCTGCCCAGGCAGTTATTTTTCATCCTACTTTTGAGCAGTAGATTATTTCTATCCCAATTTTCTACCCTGCTTCTTTCTGCTCTGCACTAATCTGTGCTGAATTACATCCTATTCATTCTAAAGCATTTTGCTAGGTTATCAAGATCAATTTGAGATGGGGTACGTAAGGGCGCAGGGTTTGGGAAGACAAATCTCCCTCTAGTTCTTAATGCCGTTGTAAACACTTGTGCTCTGATCTCTTCAAATCCCTTCCTCCATTCCCCAGTAAAAGCTGTGGAGGAATCTGACTGTGAGTACCTGTGAGGGGATTATGAAGCTGTGTGGAGGGGTCAGAAAGGTGGAGCAGTTCCTGTGCTGACACAGGGGCTGAGCAGAAGGAATCACTATAGTTTCAAAGCCCTTTTCACTCTGCTGTGGAAAGGGTCCATGGGATGGGTGTGGATTGAAAGATGCATTCCAATAAGCAATCCAGAGCAGGCTGGATTCCACATGGATCTGGGGGGCATGGATTTACAGCCAGGAAAAGAAGAAATCAGGTCTCTTACAATCCAAAAAGTCTCAGGTAAAAAATACCTTCTGGTCCTGTGTGTACTGGGATGAAGGTTTTCTTAGGAATACTCTTGGAGGGCAGCAAGCAAATCTTGGAGTTGCCTCAATAAATTAGTGAGGGGGAAGCTGGGTGGTATTTTAGCACCTGCACTGAATGTGGTCAGCTTTCTCTCAGGTTTGTAGTCTGTGTTTCAGAGTGCCTTTTGTGCCGACACCTTGAGAAGGAACACCGTTCCCTGCCTCTGGTGTATTTGCTTTGTGCCTTGCTTTCAGTACATTTCTGAGTGGTCTTAGTGCAGAATTAGCCACAACTTTGTGCTGCATTAAATATCACTGGCTTTGTACAGTTTCTCTATTCATAAACTCTCATCAGGATCAAAATGCTTGGTTGCATTCCCAGCGGTGGCAAGTCAGTGTGAGTAAAGGCATGAGTTGATTCCAGGGGAGCAGCCAGCCCAGCTATTGCGAGACACACAGAGCACTGTATGATGTGTGCATCTGACAGTCCCTGTTTCCTCGTAGGTCGCGCAGATTGTCAAGCACGAGATGGAAAATGCCATCAAGCTCTCAGTAAAGCTGAGTGTTAAAGTGAGAATTGGACCTAGCTGGGGAGACCTGCAGGACCTGGAGCTCTGAGGTAGAAATGAGCAGGTTTGTGCCCCATGGACTGGGCAGACACAGTGCCTGTGATGGACCTGTGTACGGTGGCATCCTCCTGTACTGACTTCATACACATCGTCACAAGCTGCCTCCTGAGACGTGTGGTTAAAGCTGGTATGAATTCACCAAGGCAAACTCTTCAAAGGTCAGGCAGCACCATGGAGCATGGACAGAACTGGGAAATGATTAATTGCTAAAAGCACAGGATTTCAATGAATTCTGTTTAAATGTGCTTGATCCTGTCTTTTAAAACAGAACCCCAATGCCTAATGAATTTATTACACATGAAATGAGCTGGATTATTATATTAAAAGATGATTTGGCAGTTTTTGTGTTGTAACTGTGTCTAGGGCAAAAAGAATGCAAACTATGTGTGCGCTGAATGTTGGATTCTCCAGGCCTCTGCTGGGATTGTTTTGTACTGGATTCACTGATGATATTCAAGTGCTGACATGGCCTTCCAGCTGGCTGGGTTTCTCACTGAGCAGCTGTGCAGCAATCACAGTGCATGGAACCAGTGCTTGGTTGGCCTGTGACTTTGAGGAAAGCATTTTGGTAACTGATTGCCATCATCCATCCTACTGCTACCTTGCAAACTGGCCTTGACAGGGATACTCTTTGAACACTCTCGTAAGTGAACACAAAATCACCAGCAAAACCATTCCTTTTTAAAGAATGAAACACAATTTAGTGGCTAAAAACTTAATGGCAATTGGTGCTTTTGTGAGGAAAAATCCTGTCTCAGTGTGGGCAGCTGAGGTGACAGCCCTGCTGGGGTTTGAGGTCTGGTGCCTCAGTGTGGTGGTGGGTGACCTGTGGCTCTTCCTACCCTGCTGCTGGCAGCCTTGCAAACAAGTGCTCAGCTTTCCCCTGTGCTTTGCTTCAGCACCTTTGACTCCGTTCCTGTGACCAGGCAGGAAGTTTTCCTGGGAGATAGGGCTGGTCAAGCTGAGCTCTGTGCTGAGTTTGACTGCTGGGGTCAGGTGGGAATTCATTTGCTGCTATTCACTGTTACTCTCCTCACTGACCCTTCTGGTCTGGCTGAACCTCACATCACATGGTTTTGTCTCCCTTCCACATGGTGGCAATGGTTATACAAGTCCAGCTCCTTTTGTTCATTTCATACAATGCCTGACCTTGAATCTTGTTATCCTCATCATGTAGCTCTTGTATGTTCCAAGAAGAGGAGGACAGGTGCCTCCCGTCAGCTTCTTGATACCTCTAATGATATCATCCCATCTTTTTCCTGCGCTTCCTCCCTAACAGAAGCAATCTCCATCTTCCCATTCTTGTCTCCTGTGAGAAACTGCCAAGGCCCTCGCTACTCTTTCATTTCTGAACCTCTGCCAGCTCCTTTTTCAGAAGTGTACTTTTGAAGTTGCCGTTTCCAGCCTGATCTGAGGGGATGCAGCCGTGGCTTTCAACAGCCTCAGAGCGTGCTTGAGCTTGTTCACTTCAAAGGCGGCGCTGTCAGTGCGGCCGCTGTCCCAACATCAGAGATGCCTGGCACCGAGGCTTCAAGACCATGGTGAGTTTTAAAGGATCTTAATGGGGCCTGTGTACAAAAGGCCACATCCTGAACTCTGATCCACCACCTGCCCATTGTGCAGCAAAACAGACTCATGGTGTCGAGCCAAAGCCCCAGGCGAGGATGCTTTGACTGCCCTCAGCCTTGAGAGACCTGGCCTGCTTTCCCGTTTCGTGTTTCACTGCACATTGGGATGTCTTGTTTCCCTCCTGCCTCCTCTGTGCTGTGGTTTTCTACATCTGTCACCGGATGGATGAGCTCTTTATGCACAGCACTCTGTTGATGGACAGTTGTTTCTTTGCTTAGCTTATTAAAGCTTTTGTTATTAACAGAGCTGAGCTCCGGCACCCTGGTGTCTGACCATTTGTGTGCTCTGCCTGTGATGCTGCTGGCTTGGACCCATTATCGGTTCACATGGCCCCATGATTTCCTGTCCCTGGGTGTCATGCAGTGACACACCTGTGCTGTATTTCAGGCCTCGCTGGAGCTGCTGGAATGTGCTTGTTCTTTGGCACATTACAGCGTGTTCCTGCCTGCCACCTGTGGCATTTCAGAAGGATGTATTTCCCAACAAGCTCTCCAGACACGGTGATGCTCATCAATAAGGGATTGACACAGACCTGAAGTTATTTTGCTCACCAAACTCGATGAGTTCATTTTAATTAAGCACTAATTTGGAGCAAATGAGAAGATAAAAAGTACCTACTGCTCTGTGAACGAGGCAGCAGTGGCGTTTGAGTCATGATATTAGAATGGGTTCTGAGCTGTTGCCTGACTGCTGCTATTTATGTACCTTAGTTCTGATCAGACTTTAACTATTAATGAGACTGATCAGGGCAAGCAAGGGGAGGGCTTAGGTCAGGAGAGCAGAACTGTGCACAAGATAATACCTGTTGTTTTCTGAAGGTGGTAGGAGACTGGCTGCTTGCACTTGCTTACCTTTGCCTGAGGCTCCTCTCCTGCAGCCCTGGGTGGGCTGGGGCCTGTGGTTAGTTGAAGACTGGGCTTTGTTCTAGTTCAGGACCTGATAACCTGAGTGCAGGTTTATGCGCCTTCTCCTTGCAGACAGGATGGGATGCACTGGGTTGTGTTTGTTCTGTTCCTCAGCTGGTTCGTGTGTTCCTCTCTTTGCAGCCTGCTCCAGCCTCCTGCTGCTTGGTGCTGCACAGCACACACAGTAACACGCGCGGTCCGGCAGCCCGAGAAGGCGATGGATGGATGCTGTGGAAGGAGCAGGAGTTCGGTTTGCGATGGCAGCCCTGCCACTTGGTGTGTACACAATGGCTGCTGCAGCCCAGTCCTGCCTTGTGCCTTGTGCTGCCCTTGCCTGGCTGCTGCACCAGCAGCTGGTCTCTGGATCATCCTCCCCCCCTCCCATTTCTTTAGGCAGACAAATGGCTGGGGTCACCAGGAACATGTTCACATCATGTGAACCTGTGTGACCCAGCGCCTCACAGGGAGAGCACAGCCCCTGGGACTGCTGAGCAGCCTTGTGCTGTTTGGTTTCTATCCACTGTCTCGTCAGAATGGCTGAGATTTCAGTTCAGCCTGCTGGTATGGGGCAGAGCTTCCCCAGACTCAGTGGCATCGATGTCTGATACACTTACTCTGTCCTGTCCCTCACATATGGACCAGAAGCTTGTTTTGCCTTGGTCCTTCTGCTGCAGCTTTCCTTCTATCCCTGCCCGCTGCGAGTGCTCTGTGTGCTGTCTCGTAGCTGGGCAGTGATGGGAGAGAGGCCGGTGACAAACGATGACACTTGGAATTGGATGTGTTCTGATCCTTTTGCTTTCTGCCCGTGTTGTTTGTGTTTCATCAGGACAAGAGCCATGGAGCTTTTCCTGCAGATCCATAGCTGAAAACAGGGAGCTGGAAGCTTTGGCTGACGTTTCTGGGCCTCTCCTGACAGAGCAACACAAAGATGTTGGTAAGCACCCTTCAGTGTGCTCACTCCTGCCCTTCTGAGAGCACAGCTGGTAAGTGATGGCTTTGAATCTCAAGTGGAAGTGGCAGGAAGGGTGCTGGCAGTCAGTGGGGAAGCCCAGGTCCAAGGCTGGTATTGCTGGGGCTGGTGCTGTGGTTATGAGCTCCCTGCAGTAAACCACAGGAACATGAGCTGGGGTCCAGGTTTTGTCCCTGCCTGAGCTGCTGGAGGGAGGGAGGTGGCCATCCCTGCCCACCATTTCCGTGTGTCTGAGTGAGTAGTGTGAACTCCAGCCAAAGGCTTTCCATGAACCACCATGAACCTTTGAAATACTGTAAGGAATCCAGGAGTTGAAAGAAAAAAGGAGATCTACACCAGCCAATATCAATTCTTGCCTTTATTTTCCTTCCCTCTTTTTACTTTTTTGGTTGTCACTGGGTACTCAAAACAGCCTCAGTTAAAGATGCCTTGTTTTAACTTTTGTGATGCTGACTGAGGATACCTGTGCAAAGAGGCCATGGTTAGTGCAGGAGTGTTCAGCCTTCGGTCCGAAATGCAGGTAACGCCTCGGTAACAAACCTCACACGTATTCTGTCCGCGTCTCCTTGTCACTGAATCTGAATATTGGTTGCTATTTAAAAAAGTACAATGTTTGATTTGTTGATTTAATCACATAACAAAACACATGGATGGAAACACTCATTTACGTGACTATTGCTTATACACCTAAGATGAAGAGTTGACTACAAATGGCCACACGTAGTTCCTTAATGAGAGAGAGTGTGTTCTTACTGAGACCATGCCAAGGCAGAAGAACACTGTAGACTGAGACATGCTGTGCTTGAATTCACCTTTAGGCTATGGAGGAGGACATATGGGGAGCATAGGGTGGGCATTTAAGGGGCATAAGTATCTGAGATCTGGGGGTTTTGCCTGTGTTACAATACACACAGTTTATATATGGAGTCCTGAGGCTGACACAGCTGCTCTTTAAGCTGCAGTGTTTTCTCCTTAAACTGTATACTGATAAAGCCATTTTTGTATGTATATCTTCATTACAATGCACACACTGTGGTGCAAAAGGGCTTCTCCAGAGGAATATGTAAACTGTTTTAGAGTATTTCTGTATGTGATAATTTTATGTGTCATAAATAGAGTGCTTCTGTTAAATATTTGTATAACAAGCTGTATTTTGGTGGTAGAGGAAATGTCTAATTGATACAAATAGTTGATATGCAGAACTGTAAAAAGACTTTAGGAAACAGTTAATGATACAAAGCAAAACCTGATTCTCAAATTTTCCTTATTCATGGTTTTGAATTCAGGATTTAAAATGGAATTTAAGGCTCTAGGAAATAGATTTTATTCTTTTTTCAGAAAATAGCTCATAATTCGTTGAAGACTTGTCAACTCTGAAACCTTATAAATAACCTCATGGGTTTGCTCTGCATCCTCTGCCTACCTGCAGCTCTAGGCCTAAGTTTAAAAACATTTGGCTGACCCCAGATGTATGCGTGTGTGTATATCTGGGTGTTGATGGGATAGAGAGCTGAGGGAACAGGGTATCCAAATGCATTTGATAGCCAGCCAATGTGGTCTATTGTAACAGGGTGTTGTGATGCTGAAGATAAGGCTATGGTTAGGATTTTGCCTGAGGTGATGCTGTCTTAGGGGAGAAGGTGAAAGCACATGATTTTGACAGCCAGTGTCCTCAGTTTTCTAATGGCAAGTCAGGTCAGATGCTGAGCTTGTTGCTTGGAATGCTGCATCTTTGTGCCTTTAGTAGTGGTTGGGTCAGGCCTCAACAATCCCACACTCCCTCTCATTTCACAATAAACCAACCAGGCCAGAGGACTTCCTCCTCCCTCACTGACGTTTTGAAGTGAAGGCTGTTTGGTTTTTTTCCACATACATGGTAAATCTGGATAGAAAGCATTTAACAGTGTGCACTAACAAACTTATACAACATATACATTACATATATATATTTATATATATAGAATGTTCTATATACAAACATATACAACGTTTTAGATCTCTACAGACTACAAGAAAATCGATAATTATAGTCACAAGTGGTGAACTTAACAGAAATAGCAATTTGTAACTGTCTGGAAAGATGTAAAATGTGGAAGAGTGGAAAGCAAGATGCAGCTGTGCCCTGCTGGGCAGTGCTAGGGGAAGGCTGCTTCCAGGTTTACTGTTAAAAAGTGTCAGTTTGAGGGATGCTAAATTCTCACTTCTCTGTTGCATAAAATGGAAATCTACTGGCAGGATCCCCCCCCACCTCCCTGGTGTTAAACTTGAGCCTGCTGGCAGCCAGAGGCAGTGAGGCTTTGTGTGAAAGACTTGCTGGGGTCAGTTCTCTCTGTATGTGCTGCAGTGATCAGCAATTAGAAGTTGCTCTTACATTTTGAGCTGTGATGCTCCAAGCAGTGACCAGCTCAGGCTCCAAGCCTGGAGCCGTTCCCACTGAACTCCGTGTTAACCACACATATGAGGTACAGCTGAGAGCTGACACAGAACCAGCAGCTTCCTTGTCACTGAAGTGAGCCACAAGCCAGCACTCATGGGGCTTCCTCCTGAACACCAGCTCATGGTGGAAACCAGGTGTACAAGGGCCAGGCTGGACCTGGTGATGGTCTTTCTGTCTGCAGGAGCAGACAGACCAAATGCTGGTGGGATGGCCTTGGTTTGGTGTCAGTGAAGACTGCTTCATTTCTCTGTAAAAGTGGAGAAGGCAGGAAGAATAAGGGCTTGAAAGCTGGTTGGAGGGTTTGAATGCTGCTCCAAATGGTTTTTGTTGCCCAGGGACTACTGGGTTTGGAGCACAGGCCAGAGTGCAGGAAGGGGGAATGTACATCTAAACAGAAGATAGAATTGCTATAATGTTGTTATTTATTTCTCATTCTAGAGAATGAGAAAGCAGTGAGCAATAAATGTGCTTCCCCACACAAGCAAGTGGCCAGTTCTGTGACCCAGTTGCTGCCAGTAGTTCCCCAGTTCCTGTTGCCATCGGGGGGTGAGTTTGCTGTTTCCTCAAACACTCAGAGATATCCTCTCAGCTCATAGACAATCCCAATTCCTTTATCCTCGGCAGAAACCCAGGCTTTGACCTTTTTCCCTGCAAGTTTCAAAGGTTCTGACAATTGCAGAGCAGTTTTCTCCATGACAGAGAGGAACTTGTTGAGGCTCAGTCTAGGCTGAGCTAGACACGGCAGGGCCATCGTTTTGGTTCTGCCCACAGAGCAATGTGAAAGTCCTGTAAAGCATGACATTGCTGTGGTGCTGCAATGTGGATTTAAAACTTAACACCTCTGATGTGCTCCAGCCCTTTAACGTGTGCAGCTGGGCTGATGGTAAAGCCAGGCTTCTGGACTGTACACCTTCCCAGGCTCTGTTTTATTGTAACAAAAGGAAGGATCTGGGAAGAGCATCATCTGAACACTAGGGTGATAGAGCCATGAGTGATGTCAAGGTCTAGTTAGGAGGGGGATGCTGCCCCTCTGCACCAGTGTCTGTGAGGACTCTGTGAAGGGATGGAAGTCCTCATTCTTCTCTTACAGAATGATTCTTAAGCGCTGCTTCTCCACCTTTTCCCCACTTTCCTGATTTGAAGCCATGTCCAGGCACATGCAACCAAGCCCTCAGTGCCTTGTCTCCAAGCCAGTCTTGGAAAGACTTCTAACTTAACAGGTGACCTGTGCAGCACTGAGGCTCTTGTAGCACACTCATGGTCTTGGGCTGTAGTGGTGTAGACAGGTAATAGGTTCTACATACTGTTCTCTTCTCTAGCTGCAGGCTGGGGACTATTCTGCAGAGTTCATTATAGAAACCAAACAAGCCATTTCAAAGCAGAAGCAAATGATGTTTAGCAGCATGAGTAGAATCTCAAGTGCTGCTCACCCATGGTGTCATTTCTAGATGTGTTATATGTGCACGTTGCCAGTTGTTTTCATGCTCTTTCCCTGGCCCATCATTTAGTCTTGCTGCTGTGATCTTTGCTCCAGCCTTAGCGGGGTTACCATGCAGTTTCCTTAGCATAATTTAACTGACCCCTGGTGCACAAGCTGCTAAGCAGCTTCTGCCAGCAGAACTTGACAGGGCTGTGCTTACTCATCTTGCTTTTCCTCACTTGGAAGATGCCATTTCCTAAGCTGGTTTGCTATTCCTGTGATTGGGAAATAAGGCAACCAAGTGACACAGATGCCACGGGAATGACAACTGCCATAGCCCCCTTCAAGGACAATTGAGATGAATTCTAGAGCACATGTTAAGAAGTACAACGAAGGATGACATGTTGTGCTCTGAAGTGCAAATAACCCTTCTATGCTCATGTTTCCATGACATTTCAGATAGTGCCTGTCTTGCTAGTTAAAAAATTCTGTAAATTTGGAGTATAGGATTTTGAATTTATTTATTCTTCTGGTAGGAGTTAGAGAGCACTGATTTCAAACAAGGGATTTCAAGGGAAATAAATAGCAGATAGGTAAGAAATTGCAGCCCAACTAATTTTTATGTTGAAAACAATAGCAAACATGCTTGACATGTACTGGCTTTTCGTAATGTCACTTTTAAAAAATAAAGATTTTTGCCATTTAAGTGTTTGGATTGGGGTTTTTTTTGTCTCAGATTAGAAATAAATCCCATTTGTCTTCGGTCACAACATGCTTTCTTTTTCTCTTTTTGTTTGGTTTTTTTTTTTAAGATGTCACTCATGCAAAGGTTTATAAGTAAGTGCATTAACATTGGAGTTTGTACAGAGTATTTTCAACCAGATGCACTCCCCACAGTTCATACCTCTGAGAAACTACATGCCACAGTGATGCTTTCGGGAAAAAATTGTCTACTGCATGAGCCAGCTGCTGGAATAAGACCCACGTCATTTCAGCTTCCATCTCATGGTCTGTAACATTTCTCCTTGACTCCCACTGCGATGAATCCAATAATAGTAACAGGAAAACATCTTCTAGGAGAAAAAAAAACCTGTCTCTGGCCAGTGAGTGGTAGATTTGGGAATGACTGCCGCTTCCCTGAACAGTGTTCTTAAAGCCACAAGTAGCTTCTGTGAAAGTCTAAAACTGGTACCACTTTTTGTCCTTGTATTTCAGCATCACCTGCAGAAACAGGAAACAGACAAAGGGATATAAACCACTGCTCTGCAAAGATTCTTCCCTGTGAGGGTGCTGAGGCGCTGGCACAGGTGCCCAGTGTTCAAGGCCAGGTTGGACACAGGGGCTTGGAGCAAGCTGCTCCAGTGGAAGGGGTCCCTGCCTGTGGCAGGG
>JBCJKH010060316.1:5871-20643 GCA_039877255.1 Loriculus beryllinus | reverse complement strand
TGTGCAGATGCTTGTATAAATACTGTTACTTTCTTCTGTCTCATTCATTGTAAAGCATATCTGACCAGAGGGGAAACAGGCAAATGAAGTCACAGACAAGACTAGATGTGTCAATATTTTCAAGGACAAGTTCTGCATAAAGGTATATATATATATATATACACACATAACTGTCATTGACTTCACTGGGAAATCCTTGAACTTTAAGTGTAAAAACACAGTCTTGGTGATTAAATTTAATTCTCCAAGGCATTCTGTATGTCTGCTGTTATATTATTGATGAGAAGGGAAAGTCTTCAGCTTAAATAGATGCCAAAACATTTTTAGCCTTGCTTAGCAATTTGTGGTTATGTCATCCACTGTTTTAACAGATGAGTTCAAGATGAACTTTCTAAAGATGTATTGTCTTTAAGTAAATATGCTGTTCTTAGCTTGATTCAATTTGGTAATCCCCCTTTGCTTATGATATAAGGAGTACTTGGAAAGGTAGTTGGGACTGTTGTATGCTTGAAGGCTATTTTAGTTTCCTGCTGAAAAAGTTGAGTATGGGCCTAATTTCATAAACACTCTGGTGATAACTTTCCTTTTCTGAAGAGGCTTCTAGTTTCTTGGGTTATGGTTTGTTGGGTTTTTTTTTTTCTTTTGGAGGAAAATAAATCCAGTTTTTGGAAGTGAAGCAATCTTTGAAAAACAGCTGAGAATAGATTTGAAGGCTTAAAGGAGAAGGGAAGTATTCTACTCGTGTTTTGGCATAATAATTTCTGAAATACATTCAAGATGCTGTAAAACTCAGCTTGTCCTGCCTGACAAAGTTGTCTTTTTGTGAAATATCATTTGCTAAATCTGCAGACATGCAGTTTCTGGGCTGGATTTTTTAAACTTAATTTCTGCCTATTGAACTTTATAGCTGGCTTTATTAAAATCAGTCATGAAAAATCAGAATGAAGATCTATGCTGACATTTCCTTTAACACGATGAGCAGCATTATCTCTACTTGTGTGCAGTATTAAGGAGTTGGATCTGAGCGAAATATCATATGGAGCAGCTTGTGTTTCTGGATTATCTTTAGAACACTGCCCCTAAGAATACTGTCTTTGGAATTACTCAGTAACATTCGTTTGAATTGCATATTTGTTCAGAATACTAATCCAGGTTGATCCATCTTAGCCATAGAGTGAAGTCTGGTGAATATGAAAGGAAACTCCAGAAAATGAAACAAAAAAAAAAAATGGACCATGAAGTTCTCTCATTTTCAGTCTTTAAAATTGTCTTTCTGTGTTATGAGTAGCTTCCAAGCTACTCATAACATACTCATAAGATACTGTTAATGCCATTCTGACATGCTTATAATAATGCCTGCCATACTTTTAATACATGCTAAGATGGCAGTTTCTGTGGATGTTTTTAATGGGGCATGATCTCTAGCCATGCAATCTAATCCCATCTGTGGGGAATAATTAATTGTATAAGCTTTTTAGTAGCTTTTCTCCCCAACTCTTGCCCTTGGGTATGCCTTAGGGCAGTAAATACATGTTCTGCTTAACAGATAACTTCATTTTCTCCAGGGTAAAAAGCTTATCCTGGTATTGGAGGTAATGATGGGTTTAGTTTAAAAACATAGAGCATACCTAATTCTGCAGGTATGTACTAGGGTATGAGTGAAACATTTGTAAGGTTTCTTTACTACAGAATGTATTGATGACAGAGGTCTGTCATCTGACTTGAAAAGATCATAATACCAAACTGTTATTGCAGTTGACCTTAGCACAGTTGAACAGCTTTGCTTATGCAATCAGACAGTCTAGATGCTTTAAACTGTACTAAAATAAAAAGTTACGAATCTTGTAGATCTTCTTGTAGGAATGGACAAAGATGTGTATTTTTTAGGGAAAAAGTTAATTCATACATCAGTACAATATTAATTGAGGACCATGAAAAAGCAGACTTAAACCAAGTTTGTTACAACTGCAGATACAGAGCTGATAAATTGTCCAGCTTCTATGTTAAAGTCCTGGTTGATGTGAGCCATTATTGATGACATTTGGAGGTCACACTTGCCACTATTTTCTAATACCTCTCTACTGGGTAAGACATGTTTAAGACTCAGTTTTAATAGAATGTTCTGGTTTAAGTGTGATTTATGTGTAGTGCTAACAATCTTGGAAGTGCTGAACACACCTTGCAAAGTAAAAGCTTGCATTTGCATAGGTGATGTTTATTCTTCAGAGAAGCAGTTTGTCTGGAGACTGGTTTGAACAGTTATGCCTGTTAGTCCTTGACACTGCCATTTAAAATACTCCATTTCCTTTGAGGAGTTGACACACAAGACATTTAATCTGACAGTCTCTTAAAATTCATATCAGTATAACTGAATCATACAGTGCAGAGTGTGAGAAACTTAATGCTGCTAAAAACAACTGTTTGTTCAGTATTCCTTTTTTCTGGTTATGCAAAATACTTTGTTTATAACCAAGCTACAAGCTTAGCAAGCAGGGTGCTGAAATGAATTGTCTTCTTTTAATTTCTAGTAATGGGATGCATCAGGAAGTAAAACTCTGATATTAGATCTTTCTTAACACCTGTTATTAGGTGGAACCTTAATGTGTTAATCAATATTCTGTGGTCAAGCGGATGCATATTTGACAGATGTATATCTATATACAGGTTTTGGGGAGCAAAACTATTCATGTGAGTAAGAAACTATGACTGCCAAGCTCTGAGGAGTTAAGAAATTCATAAGGAAAAAGCCATGGGAATTTAAAATTTTGTATCTTTACTGCAGCCTGTGTATACGAGTTCCCTTGGGTGAATTGCAGACATTAAATGCTTAGTGACACACTGATGTTGCGGTTGAACTGCCTAGACCCTTGTTCTATATTCCCGAGCACAGGAATGCAAGTTGTTACAGGTTGCTGTTAAGCTATCTGTGAGTGATGTAAACATGGAGGAACTTGCTCTTATGCAGCTGGGCAAAGAAACAATTGTTCTATGGCATGTAAATACGATATTTAGCTTCTCAACAGGTATGTAGGCAAGAAAGATGGTATCAGCCAAACTCTGCTAACAGGAAGCTATAGAAGGTAGGAATGGAAGAGGTTTTCACAGTGGGATGTTTATACCACTGTCCTAGGAGAAGGTTCTGGTTTGTGTTGCTTTTACCTCCACTCTACCTTGATATACTGAAAATTTGAAGGTAATGCATATGGTTATTGTTATTTCTGAGGGGAAATCCCTAGGAGGAGAGTACAGTATACTTAGGACAAAAAAGCAAGAAATGCAATAAAAGTAATCCATAAAAATATATCAGAATAAAAGAAAACAAGCAATACTTTCCAACCCATAGTTTGTGTTTCATTTGGCTATAACGTTTTTTCAGCTTATGAAACAAGAGAGGGGAAGAGCTGCTTTTTTCTGCTATTTCTGGCATCCTGCTGCTGCCCTCTGCTTAATTTTGAGAAATGCAGGGTCAAAGGAGAGCTTTTATTAGGTGATATTAAGTCAAGACTAAACATAAACTTGGCAGAAATAATTGCATATCAGTAGGTCTTCTGACTGCTGATTTGTTCTGGAGGTTTTTTGGTTCTTGTTTTTCCACCCAGCTGGCTGGGAACTTCAAGTATGGCATATACATAGCTTACAAGATATTGTGTAGAACCAGACAAAAAACCCCTCCACATTAATTTGTATGTGATTGGCATGAGTAGTTACATGTAAATGCAGAAATTAGCGCACATGATAAATTTAATAGGAGAGAGTAATTCTTGACCAGTTTGAAAAAGGATTCGTGAATTCTAATTTAGAACATAGAATTTTTAAAGCAAGGAGAAATTACGGCAACTTTTAAGAATTTTTACAGTAGCTTAACAAAAAATAATGTCATCATGGCTTTGAAAGTTCTTTTTCTTAATTTTGGGTGCATGGGATGATAAAGTTTTGTTTTAAGTTTGCTTATGAAAGAATAAGAGAATCATTACAGCGTTTGCTGTTTTCTTAAATTTTGGGGTTGCACAGCTGTAGTTGTCTGATGATTGTGTATGGACTCAGGCTAGTTACTCATCTGGTAATGGACAGGTTTTGAGAGTATATACAGTAATAGTTTTTATGTTCATCTGCAATAAGCATTCTCTGCTTCGTTACTGATTGTGAGGCTTTAATTTAGAGAGCAATGCTTGTTGTATAGAAACTACAGACTGTAGGTTCTATACCATTCTGCCAGTGTTATGATGCATGTTTAAGTATCTCAGGAGAGCTGAACTGGGGGTTTTGTTTATTTTAAAGGAAGGTGTAAGGATTACTCTCTGGCAGAGCAGTTCAGACTGTACTGAACTGGATCTCTCCTTTCAGGGTCAGTCCTAGCTGAAGTTTTAGCTTTCACTGTACTGCATCTTTTTTTCCTTGCCTTGTGAAAAACAAGACTTCCAGCTAATGGAGAGAGTGCCTTTTCTTTTGTCTTTGCTATAGATAGAGTCATAGAATCATTCAGGATGAAAAGGCCTATAAGATCTCTGAGTCCAACTGTTAACCTAGTGCTGCTGACTCCACCACTAAACCATGTCTCAAAGTGCCACTTCTACATGCCTACAGGTGCCACCATTGCTGCTTAGAGTACTCTAATGTCATGGATTTCTTTTAATATTCTTTGTTGCAGTATATAATCTGGTTAATGATGATCCAAAACTGTTCATTTATATATATTTACCTTTTACAATTTTATTTTTCCAAACTGTTTCAAGTAGTTAAGATAGAACAGTTATTGTGTTGCTGATCATTAGGCTATCAAAGTACCTGTTTGGTGTCAAGTGACTTCTAATTGTGTAGCTAAATACATGTCAAGATGCATCCATTCTGCCTATACTTCAAGCCTAATGTTACTAAAACCATTCAGAAATGCTCAGAGTGAGATTTTCCTAACAAAACCTTCCATGTTGGTCTAATGTAAGTTTCTCAAAAGTTGGTCTCTGGTTTTCAATACTAGAACTGGAAGGATTCTTAAAAACAATTGTACTTTCTCTTCAGCACAAATAATTAATTTTCTTTGGGAAGTAGGTTAGGGAAATTCTGGTAAAAAGTACTTTAAGGCATTTTTGGGATTTCTTTTTAAATGGAATTCAATATGGAAGAGAAAAAAGTAAACTCCATTTCAGTGTGATCCTGTTTGAATGGGAAATAATGACTGTCTAAATTATCAAGTAATTTAATACAGAAGAAACATGTAGACAAATGAAAGGAGTGATGTTCTTACATACGTTTTGAATATTTTACCTATGGCTGGATCTGGTCTGCTCACAAGTTCTGCCAGGATGCTTGTAGCTCAAGGCTATCTGATCAGAGGTTCAGGCCTTTGTGTCTTCATTAGCATTTGCAGTGTGCACAGTAGAAGAGCTTCTGGTTTAGTTCTGTACAGAAGGAACAGAGATGTAGTTCACAGGCACTGAAACTGCTCTGCAAGCAGAACCGGCCCCCAGTACGTGTGGTTGATTAAGGGTTTTACTTCAAAACTCTGCTACTGCTCTGAACTAAAACATTAATTTAGATCCAGCCAGGAGGTTCTAACAGTCATGTTTTGTCCACAATCTATCAGGAATGGGAGAGATTTGAAAGCATGTGGCTGTGTTTGTGCATTTGATGATAATTGTTTTATTAAAATAAAGCCAAGCCTATAAACTGATCAGATGCATTTCCTGAATACCGTATGCTGGGTTTATGCTTGGTGCAGAATTTCCCTGGTCTAACATCAAATGATGCAATAAAACTGAAATAAATCATCTTTTAGGTGCAGCAGAAGGGAACAGAGGAGATTGAAGTAATTCCTTTTGAGTTAAAAGCAGATTATTTTAATTAACATAAAGGATGTCTAAGAAAATGAGAATTGGTATCTTGGAGAAGGGTAGGGGAAAAGTATGTTTTGTTTGCGTTATGAATGTCTTATTTTGAGTATTAATACTCAAGTTAAAATAGTTGCTAAAAATCTGATGTGGGTGAAAACTTTGCTGACCAGGCATTCCTCTAAAGAATTGCTATAAAGTCATTCATCTGAAATAATGTCAGTATTATATGTATATTATAGTGTCGTATGTTACGCTTACTAACACAACCCTCTGGAAAGGTTTTTTGTTTGATGGGGGCTTTTGTGTTTATTAACAAGTGCGTCTTTCTTCTTTTGTGCAGTCCTTCCAGGGAAGCCAGGGACGAGCCTACCTCTTTAATTCTGTGTAAGTATGTTGTTGTGTACACTACCTACAGAGTGTGGTTTTATTTGTATGCTTCACAAGTGGATTTAGCTGCTCTTTGCCCTGTTCTTTTTAACATTGGCTTTACCAGCAGTAGTTATTGCAGAGCTACTGATTTGTTTTGTAAGCATCCCTTTGCACATACTAGTTTATCTTATATTTTAAGCAGTTCTGCTAGTAGCTGAAAGTTTAGGGGAAGGTGTTAGTATGGAATTCATTTTGCATACGTAATGGTAACTGTCTTGTTCTGAGATGCTCCAAGAGTCAGAATGCATTGTGTGACTAAATTTGCTTCGGACAACTCTGCTGAAGTCTAAAGAAGAATTTTCCAGTGTGATAGTTAGATACATTTACAGTTTAATGTTTCAGTGAACTTGGAGCATCTTATATGACCTTGAATATTGTAAATGTGCTAAAGGTCTCTGTGATCTTATCATGCCTAATATTTGCAATTTTAGGCACGTCCTACCCATGATATAAAGCTCTCTGAATTTGCTAATGGATTTATTTTAAGCTTCTAATATGCAGAATTGCATTTTTGTCTTTATTTTTCAGCAGTTTAATGTGTTTCAGCTTTTTGGAGAAAGAAATGCAGTTAAGTGTCTTAGTCTATTTTAGACTAGGATAATGGAGCTGTAACTGCAAAGGATTTGATTGCAGATCCTTGAAATTCTTTTTATATATAGTTGTTAAATGGTGACTTGGGACTTCTAGTATAATTGTAGTAGTAAGAATCTGGTAATACAACAGCAAAAATGGCAAAATTTTCCTCTTGTATAACTGTCTAAAAGCTTGGTTTAGTCTTGCCTCATGTTTTCTACATAGACTCTTAGTCAGTACAAAACTAACTTGATGCAGTACTTCATGGGATGTTTTGTTTTGATATTGCTGTTTGTTCATCGTGTCTTACTTTGCTGATCTGAAGCAAAGAAATATTTATGAGGCTTTTTCCTTGCTGCTATTTTGGAGTAGGTTCTAAATTCAGCTGTACCAGTGCTGATTTACTGGTACAGGCGCCCATTATAGAGGTCTCAAATTGTTTTTGAAGAAAAGCCTGAAACTGTAGAGGTGTCCAGTTACTGCTTAGTGTTCTGTTCTTTTAAATTTAACTATTTAGCCTGTCTTTGTTGATGAGAGTAAGTGAGCATCACAGTTTGCTGTTTAGACTAGCCACTTGAAAAGCTCAAACCAAAACCCCTTATAGCTCCTGTCCTTCATCTCAGTGTAACAGACGAAGTTACTTCTGCAGCACTGAATAAGTTAGGCACTTTTCTGCAGAGACAAAAAATAGCATAAAAAGAAAAAAAAAAGGTGGATCACAGGTAAAAAAAGAAACACTCATCCACTCATTTCTCTTTTTCAGGGTAAACGTGGGCTGTGGTCCAGCAGAGGAGAGAGTTCTTCTGACAGGTTTACATGCTGTAGCAGATATCTATTGTGAAAACTGTAAAACCACTCTTGGATGGAAATACGTAAGCAATATACTTAAGTCTTTAATAAATGTTTGTATGTTGAAGCACAGATACTTGAGTAGCACCTATACTGATAGTTTAGGTGAGTTAGCTCTCGTGCTTTTGTATGTATTGAGATTGTACTACAGTTTTGCTTCCTTACATCTACTGGAATGCTGTAGTAGATCATGTTATTCTGGACCTCAAAACAAGCATGAGCTGTAGGTGCTATTACAGTTATCTAATACTAATATCTTTTTGCAAGATTACCAACCACCTGCACTAAACCAGATAGAAGAAATTGTCAAAGTGAGTCTTTAATTTCTAGGGTTGCAAACAAAAGTTGGCTTATATAGCAAAAATATATTTTACAATAAATGGTACTGAGCATGTTTACACTGCTTGCATCTAATGTGCACTTAATTCTGTTGTTTGACAAGTTATCTGTGCGCTTGCAACACTTGCAGCTGTTGCAAGTTTGGTGCTTTGAAAATGTTAGATTCTGGGTGTTGTATGTAGGATTTTCATTGATTCAGTACAGCTTCAGATCTTACAGAAAGAAGTTGTCCTAATGCATTCCCTCTGATGAATATTTAGGAGAGCTTTTGAAAAGTTCCTGTTCTTCTTTTCATTGCTTCTGGGAGTAAGGAAATTCACATAACATGCCATAGTCTAACCTTCACTTGAAAAAAAAGGGAAGTTCTAAAGCAAGATCTGTTGTGCAATGGATTTGCTGATTCTGCTTATGAAGTTTACTCCTATTTCCCTGTCAACCATCTTCATTGTTTGTTTCTTCCCTCCTGCCCTGGATTCTCTGTAACCAATATGGGATGTTAACTGGTTTGTATTTTTGATGCAAGTTTGATGTTTAAAATACTTTATTTCCCCAGCTTAATTTAGTGTCTTGATTTTTCTCCTTTCCAGGAACATGCTTTTGAGAGCAGTCAGAAATACAAAGAAGGAAAATTTATCATTGAACTTGCCCACATGATAAAAGACAATGGCTGGGAGTGAATCATAACTTTTTTCCTTCTGTTTGGACAATATTCTGTGGAACATGCTTTACAAAGACTAACGCAAAGTAAAGGAAGAGCTTGGCTAGATTGGCCCTGAGAGTATCACTGAACTCTGAAACCTCACAAATGAGTAGTGTAGTGTAAGTGGCTATTTCAGGCCATGTTTGCCTTTTCTCCTTGTGTAAGTTCCCTCTTTTTGTACGTGTATTATTGTGTGAACAGTTGTTTTGGAACATTTTGGATGACTTTTTTCTAAACTCTCTCAAACTAGAGAAACAGTTCACTAATTGAAAGCAGATTTTACTGGTTAGCATCTATCTCTGACCTATGCCTTTAATGCTACCTTCTGCTGTGCATGCTTCTTGCCTAAACACGTACACTCCAGTCCTGTAGAAGTTCTATATCTGAGCAGTCCGAAAGAATGTATGGGATGGGGTGCTTTTTTATATGTAGCAATTTCTGATGTGTTTGGCAGTGAAGAGGATGCAGTATTGTAGTTATTGATTTCTTTTTTAAATTTGAGTGTACCACAACCTATGTACATCTTGTAGGTGAATTGGTTAAAGGTACAGTGCTCACTTAAGAAACTATTTCAGTTGCACTGACTGAAGTTAGCAGATCTCAAGTTCTTAGGAAAGGTTATGCTACAGGTTTGGTATCTTAATGAAATACCTTAGAAGGATTTTTAAATCAATAATGCTAAAGAATATGTTCATTTAAGACCAACATATTCCCTAAGGAGTTTGCTGGATAAGAAATTTATAAAACTATAGCTTGCAAGATTAAAAAGGAAAAAAAAATTAAAAAATGCATCTTCTATTTTGGAAAAAAAAAAAAAGAATAAAAATTAGTCGGTGTATTAGAAAAAAAAGAAGTTTTGGTACTGTACCTTTGCCAGTAACAGGGACTTGTGCATCAGTAAAGTTTTATGGCTGGTTCCATGTAACTGTATAGTCCTAATGCACTGGACAAAGAGGTTGATATTGAAGAAACTTGTTTAAGTACTCTGCTTCTGCTACATTGCAACAAAAATATTTATTTTTCTGAGAAATGGCCAGAGCCTATGACATGAAAATTAATATAGTACCTGTAGGAAAAGGAGGTAATGAGAGAGAAGGGAAGTTTGACTCAGTTTTTCATAGACTAAAATAACAAGATAGTTTATAAAACTTGGGGGTGGGGAAAGGGTTTGTTGGTTTACTGGCTAAATCATCCCCAAGTACCTTTTTATAATAAATTATATGAAACTCACCTTCTCTTTTGTTCTTGTGCTGTTTCTTAAATGGAATGAGTTAATGAGAGGAACTTCTGGAAAGTGTATGCACAGTGTTAGCTGTTGGTATCTGTGCATGCAAATTCTGAGCAACTATGAAAGAAATGCTCTACACAAAATTGCTAACTTTATTTTCAAATTAAACAGGCTCTGAAAAGTTTTTGTATTTTAATCCTTTTCATGATTGAGGAAAAAATGTTTGGGAAAACCCCTTGAACACTACATAAGTTCTCTAATTGAACAGTATGGAAGCCTTGCAATACAGAATCATTTTCTCTCAATAACAATTCTAATATGGCACCTGCAAAATAAGCCAGAGGTGCTGTTGCTGCTGTTAGGTTTTTGAGAATCTCTCATAGGCTTTCTGAACTCTGCTGCACTTTAGAAGTTTTGTCATACCTGAAAAATTATGCCAATGGGTAGGGGCAATATAAATCCTTAAAACCAGCATTCCAGTGTCCTTGTGGAGAGGAAGAGTGAGAAGAAAGTTCGCCCATATGTGCACATTCTGTGATGCAGGCTGAGTAAACTGCATTCAACATGTTATAGTGATCTATACGTATGAATTGAACATGTAAGAATTAGAGAAGTAGTTAAAGCTGTTCTGTTTCAATCCAAACACCTGAGGTGGTACGGTTGCGTTCAATCTGGACTTTGTAGCTTGCACTTACTACTTAATGTTCACATCATGAGGCTTCCGAATCTCCTTTTAAGCAATCTCATTGATGCAAGGTGGGCTTTGGTGTTGCCTGTCTCTTGATCTTTTTGACCTGGAATTCTTGGGATTTTGTTTTCCTCCATTGTAATGTATGTTGCCAGCAAAGAAGGCACTAAAACATCTGTCAGCAAAATGTTTGTGTTGGCTTCAAAGTCCAGTTGCAATGTTGATACTTGTGAGCGTGTTTATTTGAAGTTTGTGCATCTCTGGACTTTACTTACTTCCTGGCTACAGACTTGCTGATGCAGTACACTGGACTGAAGACAAAAGTAATGGCTGCTTTTCAGTAGAGAGTTGAAATTAAAGAAAATATGTAAAAAAAATTCTCTCTAAAATTGGGGGTTTGGCTGTCTCGTGTTAGTAAGTTAGTGCTGTCTGTAACAGTCTGATTCTACTTGGATATTCAACCTCTTTTTTCAGTGCATTGTTTATATTTCAAACTGGACATTTTCACCAAAACCTTAATTAACTTTGATGCCAAAGGTTGGGACTTCATCAAGTGCTTAGCACATAGAGCTTCAGACTACTGGCATAAAGAGTTAATGATCTATATATGATGTTTGTGGCTTTTAAGTGAACCAAACAAAGCAATATTCTTTTTGGTCTTTTAAGAATAGATGCTTAGGAGGACTAAAGAATAGAACTAGTACAGAATTGCTATTTCATGCTGCCATGTAACAATCCTTGAGACTCATTCTATTGAGGGAATATGTGAACTTTCTTTCTGTGTTGCTTGGCAGTGGCAATGATTATTTTCTTCCCTTACAAAGATCTAGAGGGCTCTTGTTACTGGTTTTGGTGAAAGTAGGATCCAGATAGCAATGGCTGCTGGATGATGTGCAGGGGTCAGTCTGGTCACTGAACCCAACCAGCAGTCATTTGAAAGAAAAATAAACTTACTTGAAAAAAATTTTACTAAAGCATTTTCCCTCTAACCAATTTTTGTAATATATTAAAGATTATATTTAAAGTTTGTATGTGTTTTGCTCTGGGCAAGTTTACTTCCCCTCCAACTTGAGCACTTTTGTTACTTGTACTGGTTATTTTTATTGTTGGTCTTAACATTTATTTTGTATTTTGTTTTTTATAAACTGTAACAAAAAGCTTTTGTGAACCTTTGTTTCTTGCTGGCTCTTTCTTGGACCAAATGAACTGACTATGAGCTGGCTTAGAAGAAATGTTCATTGGGATGCATAGGAATTTGCTAGCAAAAATGTACATGTATTGAAAGTTGGTTAGGTTTTGTTTTTTCCTCTGAACCTCTAAAGCCACGCCTGTCCTGAAGTAATTAATCATCATTTGATGTAATTCTAGTAATCTGACCACACGTTCTCTGTTCAGGTCCAAAATAAAGGCTGTAACAACGGTGTTCCAGGACTGAGTCTGCCTCCAAACACTAGAGTTACTCTTCGGCTGGTCACTCATAAGAACCTTTTTGATGACTAAAAGGCAATGCTGCCATCTATAAAGATTCCATTAAGTTGCCAACTTGCTGTGAAATAAGCTGCAGAATTTGGCGAGGGATTGCTGACACATCAACCTAACCACTCTTGCTGTATGCTTTTAGCAGTCTAGTAATCTCAGTTTTATCTGCCAGTAAAAAGGGCCAGAATATGAATTTCCCCTGTTCATTGTAAGCTATACAGTGAAAAACTGTATTAATTGAAGTTTGTGGTAATTCCATCTTAATTTCCCACATGCAAGTCCTAGTATGATGGCCAGTCTGGGTGGTACACCTTGCATGCTTGCAGCCTTTTGCAGCCCATGGGGAATGCAGTTTATGAAATTCCTTTGAATTAAAATCTCAGAGGTTCTGACATGGTCATCACTGCTCCCATAACCAAACGGCCATCCGTATTTCTTATTGGTGTATCAAGTTAGTGCAAGAGTTCGTGAATGCTGTGTGGATTTATGTGGATTCATTGTTGGTGGATTTATGCTTCCCTCTGAGTAATGCTTGTAGAGTTTTTCTGCACGCTCATCTCAGCAGTCAGGTTGCAACAGTAGTGCCCTACAGTCTCACAGACCAAATTTCAAACATCTCCATTCTTTGATAATGGTGATGAGTGGAAGAAGCTGTCAGATTATTGTTAAACTTTTTGGACACTTAATTGTATTTCATTGAGACTCATGTTAAGCCAACCAGCAGTATAAAAACTTACTGCAGAAGGAACGGACGCTTCAGAGGTTTGTTTTAACAGGACTGTTACAGATGGTTCAAGGCCTAAAGCATGAGTCGTAAATGGCAGTTGAGTTGTGCCTCATTGTTTCTTAAACTCTTTACAATGCTTTCTTTTACAGGTGACATGGCTGTGTTGCTGTTTTGTCCTAGCAATACTGTACATCATTTGTTGTTTCACTATATTGTATCTACTTGAGGTATCACAATAAAAGCTTTCAGTTGTTTTGTTGAGTTGTTGGGTTTTGTGCTATCTTTTCTTGCTGGTTGAATTCTCATGCTTTATTATCTGATAAGGCCAGAGAATAAAGCCAGTGCTCTTAGTTGCTCTTAAAAACATCTGAATATGGGTTGAATATGGTTTGTGTGGTTTTAAGACTGCCACTGAACGTTTGAGTTTTTTCCTTTCACTAATCTTTCCAAAATACAGAAAGTTGTGTTGCTGCTTTTAGAGCTTTTGCCTGTTCTGAGCCAATCATGGAACCCTTGTGAAGTGCTTTCAAAAACATACTGTGCACACCTCAGAACTAACCGTCAGAGAAATTGAAGGAGGTGTGGGTGTGCTTTCTGTTGTTTTAACTTGGTCATCTATAGACCAGAAGACCTCTGATCACAGGTACTCAACATGTTATTTCTGCTTTGGTTGGGAGGAGCTTCTCTAGTTCCTGTAATCAGATTAATGGTCTTCTTGCATGTTAGTGCCATTAAAAGTCCCCACTGTGAGTAACAAAGATGTGATAAAAATTGGTGGTGTCCCTCCAAGAGCCCAGGTCACAGCAGGCTTTGTATTGACTCAGATCTATTCCACCTGTGTATTTGCAGGAGGCACAGAGTGTTGGGTGTGTAACTGGAGGGCTCCCACCAGCATTCAGGTATGAGCTCTTCCCCAAAGGTTGTGTATCAATGCCAGTGTATCATCAGCTGTCTGTAGCAGCAAGCACCACCATGCCTCACATTCTCCAGTGGAACATCTGTGCAAAACAGGAGTTGGGTAAGAAGGGATGATTAAATAGGAGGGAGATGATGTTTGTGATAAGCTGGCTACTTTCCTGTTGTAGCCCCACATGTGGTTTGCTGCTTTGTAGCGAGGGGACACCCTGCTCATGTTTAACCTGGCTCCTACTAACCCCCAAGTACTTTTCAGTTTGAAGGTGCAGTCTGTGGCACTCATTGATGTTTAGGAAATTGTTAGGTCAAGCAAAGCAATGAAGATTAATCTGAAGCTTAATCTGGTCGTATTGGTATTAATGGCTGTAATTACAAAAACAAGGGTTAACTGGGACTTCATTATGAAAGGTTCGTATAAATTTGACAGTCTTCAACCAATACCTGAGCTTAAACAAATCCCACATAAAAGTTCTGTTTCCAGTAAGAGTAAAGATATCCTTTTAACAGTTCATAAAGTCATAGCAAGGGACTACTGCAGTGATCTAGTTTGCTCTTCTGTATAAGAACAGGTGTAGGATTATCATTAATCACATGTGAAATAAATAATTTTCAAGGAATGCTTTCTATCAGACTTCTTGCTAGGACAAGATGTAGGTGAGTGCTAAGTAATACTGAAGTGTTCATCAGATTTTCCTGGAATTTCTCTTGACTCCAAGGTAGGCTAACTGATGTCATCGTGATTATTTTAAGCATGATAAACCAGTAGGGTACATAGAATCCAGATAAAAACCATCAGTTGCTTGTTTTGAACACCTTGAGTGAAGTAAGGAATTGGTAGCAAGGGTTTATGTAGGATTCTGGGAGTGTTTTTATTTGGTTTACTTGAACGTTCAGCAATTACTGAACCTTGGTAACAGTGCAGCAAATGTGACCTCTTTGGGCTGCCTGAGGCTGAGAAGGAAGTCATTCAGTGCAGGCTGATTCAGTGTCTCTTCAATAATCCATCATTTCATTTCA
>JBCJKH010060310.1:1596-15354 GCA_039877255.1 Loriculus beryllinus | reverse complement strand
TATTTCTGCCTCTGAACTAAGGCTTGGGGTGAACTGTGTGACCCTCCAGTTCAGTTTGCCATTGATAATGTAGAATATGGTGAAAATGAGTAATGCCTTGGGTTGTGAGGGGATGCCTTCTGCTCTCACCTGAGGTCCCAGCTCTCAACCCCATAGCTGCCAACAGTGGGCCACCCTCCAGCTGTAACACCAGAAAGAACTGCTGTGATCATCTAGACCCACACCTTCAAAAACCTGGGCCAGAAGGCTCAGCAGAATACATCCCATCTCTGCACAGGTCCACTTACTGACAAGAATCCAGCCACAATTTAAAAGCCTCCTGTGGCGGATCCTCCCCAAGCCTCCGCGGTTGTTGTAGTGGTTAATTACAATGTTAAAATTATGCTTTCTCTCGTATGACTTGTTCCCCCCCTTTCAAATTCCAGTTTTGGGATCTTACTACCATTCAGCCTGCTGGACCACAGAAACTTTATTTCCTGTGCAAGTATATGCAGACAGTGAAAAACATTAACCTTCAGCTTCCCTTTTCCCGTCAACTCTTCAACCTCTTTCACTGGAAGGCACACTTCCAACTCTTTAACACCCTTGGGCATTGTCTCTGAAATCTCCTCCATCCAGGAACCACCAACAAAAGCGCTAAATAGAGTACATGGGAAGTGGCCGTGTTAGTCCTAAATGACACGCGTGCTCAGCCTCTCCTAGAGCTATTCATCTTGAAGTTATTTACTGAAAGCTACATGAATTCCCCCAGCTACAGCATCATCCTGGAATTCTGTTGTCAGACAGTGAGCTTCACACCAGCCCCCCTTCTGCCCTGTCAGTGCTTCCCAAGACAATCTTGCCAGCTGATAAACACTGCCTGTATTCCTTATTCTTTGACATGTGACTTACAGCAGTTAATGTTATGCTTGGCCCCAGCTTTCCGTGATCCGGACTCTTTCAGTAAGGTTTGGGGGTTTTGCTAGCTTACCGATTTTTGAGTCATCCCTACTGATTGACTACTTTGCAGATCATTGATGGTAGAGTTCAATAGCATATAGCCACAAATGACCAACCTTACAGTGCTTATTCCCCCTTGCAGTTACACATCTCTATCCATTTGGAGGACTGACATTTCTTCCTGAAAAATTCTCATGTCTGCATTGCAAGAAACTGGAACAACAAACATCTCTAAAAGCACTATACCTGCACTGTCTATTCCTAGCTCAGTCTCCTTCGGTGCTTTAAGGTAAAGTTATCATTTGATACATTATTCTGTAGGGCCTACCATAAGTGGGCCTTTGATTAAGAAAGAGTAGTCTTCCTCTCTGTCCAGGACACAAGCAAGCTTACACACATGCTTAGCTTCATCCTGTGTCATGGGAGGTAGTATCAATGCACACTAAAACACAGGCTTCCTGTTTTTGCAGGTCTGGCACCAAGAAGATGCACAGCATGCAACGGGGAAGGTGAAATAGAAGGTTAGACAGTCAAAGTTTTTCTTTATATTGTTGCATATATATATATTATATACATATATTTATATACTGTTGCATATATACATCTTCTTTTCAGTTGTTAAATACACAAACATGGGCTTGAATTCCCATGCCTGCTTGCCTCAGAGGTAGTAGACAAATTACAAATAAGCAAATATATGGATTCTCTGCTTCCAAGGGATTTTTGAAGATTAACTACTTAACCCCTAATTATAGTGACACTGGCTAGCTAATGAATGAGTTGAGGCAACATCCTTGGCTACTAAGATTCATGATGAAAAAAGGTGGGTTATTCCATCCAGGGAGGAGAAGGGCTCAAGGGTCTCATGTCTTACTGTGCAGCTTCTCCATGTGGGACAGAGTGCCAGTTGTCTTTTTTTACAGGAGTGTCTGATCTTTCCTATTTTATTGTAGGGTCACTGTAGGAGAAGGTATGAAATCCAGTGGCTTTGCTCAGCGTAAACGAAAGGTCCAAGTGACACAGATCCTTCCTGGAGAGGCACTTTCCCCCACTGTCATAGCTGACTGATGTGAGAACAACCTACTTCCTAGAAAATTTCACTTTAGCCATGAGGAACACTTTGGTTTCCTGCATCATCCAAGCAGTTTGCCCATCCATGTCAGACACACACCAGAGAGGAAGCTAGCACACTCCAGCCTGGTCAGGTTTGGTGTTTCTGACTGGAAGCAGAGATGTACTTATAGGGTGAAATAGTAGTCATTGCTGTCAGGAAACAGCAGCCCTTGCAACACTCTACTGGATATTAAACTTCCAGTAACCGTCACTTTAGTCTCTTGACTAGGACCAGGAAACACAGAGCAGTGTCTTGCAAACACTTCCAAACATCAACATTTGCGTACTCTACACCCCAAGGTATAGCTGTGGCCGATGGTGACACAACATGAAGATATGTAACCCAAAGAGCCTCTCCTTCAGAGACCCAAGCTGCAGGACCATTGCATTCAAGCTAGCAAGAAAGAAGGGAATAAACAGAGCATCCGTGACTATTGCATATGACACTTGCCTGGTGATCCATAAAGTAATATAGAAAATACATTCCTCTGGTCATATTTTCCTTCACATTACTTTTGGGAATACAGACTTACACAGAGATCTGATACAGAGGATCCAGACCACGCTAGAGGCACAGCTCCTAGATCAATTCAGAGTAGTTATCTAGGGGATAAATTCTACTTTCACTGAATTTGGAGGAGCAGCAGGACTTGGGGACCCATCATTTGCATGCTTGACCCCACAGAGGCCCTCAGCCTAGCTAGCTGAAAAAAAATACAGTATTTATGAAGTGTATTCAATGGTAAGGATGCTTCTCCGCTGTACAACATGCTGCCAATACTTCTCCAACCTTTTCCTAATTATTTTCTTCTTTCCATCTTTCTTTTGGTTTTTGACTCCTTCACCTTTCTGCCTTCCTCTGCTTCAGGTTGACTGGGCTTTCATTTCTTCTTTACCCCATAACTCTATCTTCAATACCATCTTCCTGGATGATCCACATCAGTAGCACTGTCCACTCCTGTTACCCTCGACTGATGGGCTTCACCCCCCTCACAAGAGCATATACCAGTAGCATAAGGCCTGTATGGAAAAGCAGACATCTCCTGATTACTGTCAGATCCTTACTGCTTCATACAGGAAGAGCTTGTTTATAGCCTGGAGCCTGCAAGGACTTCTGGAATTTCAAATGCTTTCTCCTTCCATTTTGAGGGCAAGCAGCTGAGGAGACCAAGAATCCTGCCTCCCCTCACAAATATCTTGGCATTCCAGATATCAACCTTACCTTTAGATCCTGCAGCTCAGCAAATGTACTATCATATATCCCAATGTTTACCCAGCCTATGCAATCTGATAGGCCACCTATACCAAAGGGGGTACTTAATGTCTAAGAACGGATGGGAGGTGACCTTCCACATAGCCATGATATATTTTTGGAAGGGCAAGGCAAAGTCAGAAGGGCTTACTAAACCTCTTTGATCACTTAAGCTCCTGGTTACCAAATAACCACCAGTATCCTTTCCATAAACTCATTTATTCTTAGCTACATGAATCCCCATCCCCCTTTCCACAAAATTAGCATCTACTCCTAAACTACATCTTTCTTTGAGCTATACCATCATCCCTCAGCAGCCCCAGTAAACCGTTCTCCAAGTTCTCCCCCTTTCCTGATTGAAGACATACCATGCTTCTTGCTTGCTGCACCCTCCTCCCACCTTCCACAGCATCCCAGTCACTTGATATGAGCAACCGGTAAGCCACAATTAGAAAACTGCCACTTCTAAACCCTCCACAAAAGATCTTTAAGAGAACCTACGTAATTCATGGCTTTCTCATAGCTTCTCTCATACCCCTGTCATTTGCTACATTCACGTCTGCTCCTGCTAACTAGCCTCATTTTTAACAAAGCCCAGATGGAGCTAGAGAAACCTCAGTCTGGTACAGTTACAATATCAGAAGTACTCCCCCACTTTCATTACCTCCATGTCTTGCTTTTTATTTTCTCTATTCCTTTTTCTTTTCCTCCTTTCTATTTTTCTGGCACAATGAACGGTTACACTAGATCTGCAGCAGATGTGAGCTGGTTCGTGCTGACTGCAGGAGCAGCTCAGCTAGCAGCTCACATCCCCTCATTGCTGCACACTGCACAAGTAGTGGAGGTGGCTCCTGCTGGGTACCTTAGGAGAGCATCAGCAAATACCAGCACCCCCAAGGGAACACCACATCAGATGCCTTTGGGAAAACACTGGCAGAGGGCATGACTTCAGGAGCACATGGATAACTCACAGCTGTGTGTAGCAGGGGTATCCATCTCAAAATGGGTCTCACCACTTTCCTATCTTTCTTGGTGTAAGTACTCAACACAGGGGGTTTCATCAAGCACTCCAGAAAAAACAACTACAGCATGCCAGGCTGGTGATGACATGGCCCAGTGGCCACTAATTAGGATATTCTACTACAACGCAGGCAAAAAACAAGAAAGAAAGAAATCAAGTTCAACACTTTATCCCATTGACCTCCTGGTTTCAGGCAAACTGCTCTGGCCTTCAGGCTGGATCACATTCTAGGATGAAATTCCCTCAAATCTGACAAGAAAGCTATTTAAATTTTGAAAGAACAACAAGCAGACAGCTAGATAAAGTGTGAATGTTAGGTCTTGGTCTTACAGGGGGAGATTACCAGAAAGACATAAAGGAAACACAGTCCCAGTTTTTACCACCATGACAGCTTACCCTAAAATTACATACGCTTCATTTCATACTGACAAACTGAGCAAGCTTCAACATCATAGCTGCCTCCATCTCTACGAACAGTGGATTTCAGAGATGAGGGTCTAGGTTGTGTTTCCCATCCTCCAAGAAAAGAAGGAAGTTAAATCTGATCATTCAGTTCTTGGTCTTAGACACTGATCGTAACAGCCCTGCATTGTGCACCAATTGATCTGGAACGCCTTCTCTGAAAACCTGTATGAGATCAGGCCCTGACAGAGAGATAGGCAGAGGGACAGCGTGCTTATGGATCCCAGTGGACTGAAGCAAGAATTAGATACCATGTTCCTCAGGCTGTTACCAAATGCTGACTTCGGGGACATCACTGATGGACACCACAGACCTCCAGAGTGAGGTGGCATTAGCAGTGTAGGCAATAGAAGTACTGGTCTTAAGAACAAACAGTGGGTGCACACTGGTACAGAAATACCTTAACAGTATTCAGGTGCCTAACTCCTAGATGGGCAGATAACCAGTATTCATTTCAAGGGGAATTACGTGTTTACTGTCTCCAAGGTTTTGTGCTCCTGATCCTGCCTAACAGGGCCAAGAGAGGGAAAAATATGTAAAAAATGCAGGAAAAGACATTTTTAAGGCTTTGAAAGAAGCGTAATGGTGAGCAAGGAGATGCAGAAAGAGTCGGGAAGTGCAATAAGTGGTTAAACACCACTCAGGAGGATGGCAAGCATGAGGGGATAGCAGGCAGCCACGAAATGAGGACATACAGAGTCCACATGGGGTGGCTGAAACCTGACAGAGAAGCCACGGAAAGAATATGAAGCTGAAGAATGGCAAGTGTAATGGAGCAGGACTCGGGAGGCAGGGGACTGCAAGCAACACTGCTGTAACTGAGGACAACTGAGCTATTCACTTAGGCAGCATAGGAAAAAAGTCAGGGTTTAGAGAAAAAAATGGTGATATTTGACAGGTCCATATGGAAGACAGAGCTTGGATACAGTAAAATGTGCGGTAATCCGGATGTCACTGTCAGGAAGAATAGTGGAAGTGCTGGGGTGATGAAGAGAGATGGCCTTGGGAAAAGGCCTGGGTTTCCCACACATCAGATTCCAGATGTTGGTAGGGGATGATAGAAGACTGGAGAAATGGGGAGACGCTGGAATAAAGAGATGTTAGTACAAGATGTTGGACAGAAACAAGAGATGAGAGCAGAGGGGCAGAACAGTTCAAAAGCACAAGAAAGATCAAAGCTGGGGGGGTGAAAAGTAAGAGACTGCTAAAGGTGGCTGGGACAACACTAGATATTCCTGTGAGAACAACTTTAGGATTCTGATATTGAAAACAAACTTCAAGGTATCCAAGCAAGAGGAAGAATTTGGCAAAGACAATGTGAATACAGAGAATGAGGAAGGAGTTCATTCCATTCAGCAAGTTTGCAGCATGTGGAAGTGATTACAGGAATGATTACAAGACTAGTGCTTCATGAGGGATACAGGATAATAACATTCAATGAATAACACAGTATTGAGCAGAGCTGTAGCCCAAGAAGAAGAAAATACACCAAGAACTGCATAAGCCTATTTTCTAAGATGGAAAAATAAAACAGCAAGTCAAAGTGAAACCGTTCATAGATTTCACTGGAAACTTCTGTTGTTAATGACAATTCCTCCCTGTGGAAAAGTCCCTTCTTTCACCTTTCATGATTTGAAAGAGTTGAACCAGTGAAGCCAAAATCAAAAAATCAGCCATGAAAAAAGTGAAGGACTTTGGTCCCAAGTTCTTTTGATAAAGTCTTCAGAAGTTTTTCTCCAGCAAGGAATTTTTGCATCAGAAGAGGAAAGACACCAAGTGTGGGATCCAGAAGGAAACAAACAAAAAAAGCATTCCTAAACATCCAGATTTCTCACTCAGAAGGAAAGTTCTTCCTTCCAGACAGTTCCATGACAAGTTTCGTTGTTCTCCTGTAGTGGCAGTATACTGTACGCCAGTTTGGCACCGGTTACAGGTTCCAAAAATAACATACCTGCTCAGTAGTTTATTAATGGTTTATATTCAGGGGTCCTTAGTTCACAGCCATAAAGAGGACCCTCCCAAAGGTACCACTGCGGGTTGCTTGCCTGTAAAAAACCAAAATAATAGTAATTAGAAATAGCTTTAAAGATTGCTGTGGGCCTACAGGTAGCAGTTGCATGTTGAAAAATACTGCTTTCTTTTAGTGATAATTAAGATTTGCACAAGAGCTACTTAGGTTTTAATATCCCAAGAGAGAGAAATAAGTTAGTCTTGGAAAAAAGGAAAGACAACAAAACCCCTGCGCATTCCTCCCCATCATCATAACTCTATTGTTTATAGCTCTGGGTACTAACATAGTGCAATCACTTCAGATGGCTTACATTTCCAGCTCCATTAGGTACAGAAAAGTAACAGGTATCCCAGCTTCTGCTCCAACACAGCATTCAAGTGCTGCTGTGCCAGTCATAACAGCACACCTGATGCTCCACAGGACTAGGAGACTACTCTGCCCTCGCTTTGTCTCAGGTTAGGGCCGTTCCTTTGTTACCTTGCTCTGGACCGGAGCCCCGTGCTGGTTGCTGGCTGCAGGCGATCCAGCCTCCCATGCTGTGCAACCCTTTCTGCAGAGCTGCTCAGGAGATTACACCAGCGATGGCATTTTATCAGCGCTGCTGCGAGGCGAGAGGTGAGCGCAGACACGATAAGGAAGCGTTAAAAGTCAACGAGGTGCCATTGACAAGGATTGAAGCCGGGCTCACGCTTCCCCACCCATCATGTGTGCGCTGAGGCTGTGCAGCACAGTCACCTTCTCACCAACCGCTGCTTTGGCAGGCGGCACCTTTCACCCTCTCTTTCCTGGAGGCAGCCTCCTGTCCAGCCAGCCAGCTCATCTCCACTGGAAGCTGTCACAGCATCAGGCCTACAGGAAGCAAATCTTTCCTTATGAAAGCACTATGGGTTATCCACAGCAGGCATTAAAGAGATTTTTCACTGCTCAAACATGCTGATGGAGGAGCAGGCTCGTTGCTTCTGTTCCTTCATACCACTCCCTCCCAAAGAGGAAAGATCTGCTCCCTGAAGTTATTGCTTTCCCAGGCAAGATTCACACATGCTCCCTAGAGCAGGGCAGAGCCCCCAGCAGCACGGCTGTCATACACCCCACAGAGATTAGCCCCCTACCCAGGCAAGCCCCAAGGCCTGGGAAACCTGCTGCATCTAACAGCTTGATCAGGACCCACGTCTTTTTCCACCAAGTTTTCAAGGGCAGGTGAAGAAGCTCATAAGAAAAGTATTTCTTTTGTGCAGCCACAGTCCCTAAGCTGGAACCACAAAAGCAATCAGCAAACTATAGGCTTAACCACATCACAGGGCAATACGTGCTGTCAGAGCCAAAACATCCTGGCTCCATCCCTCCTGTTATGGTGACTATTAACTCCACATAGTAACAGCAGAGGTAGCCTAAGTTACCACACTTATCAGTGTTTCAAAGCAACCTGAAACTCAGGAATCTCTTCCACAACCTACATAACAAGGATCCATACATGTACCAACGATGCTCCCACTGCCTGAGCTACCATAGATGAGGCCCAGTAATCCAAGCAAAGCTGCTTTGGAGAGCTACCAACTAATCAGAGCACGGCTAACAGGCAGCCATTGAAATAGCTAAAGGACTCCATTATATTCCCATGGGGCAGGTGTGGTTGCCACAGCTATTCCCTTTCCCAGCTGGTGCCAATGAAGCCCTTGCCAGCAGCCTCAGCAAAGAAGCCTGGGTTTGAAAGAAATTCCCAGTTAACCTCCAGAGAGGCCCTGCCTGTGCGAGGTTGTGATGCACCAGCCATTTAACCAGGCAAGCTGTTTCTTGCCATTTTTCTGGTATCCTGAATTTACACTCTCTCCGTAAAGAGAGAAGAGAAAGCTGCTGCTTCCTGGTATACGCTCACTGCAAAGCATCTTCTGAGATACCCATGCTTTCTGTTTCCTAGTCTTCATAAAGATAGCAGGGGCAAGAAGAGTCTCTTCCTCATTCAGATTCAATATCCCACCAAGGCACCTTGCAAGTGGGTGCCTTGCAAGAGAGACAGACAGAGCCTCATCCTCCCTCCCAGGAGAGCAGTCACGTAGGGTTTAGTGCTGAGAGCATGATCTCAAGGCCAGGCCAACCCTCACCATGCCATACCCTGCTTTCATTGGCAGGCACTGCTTCCTTGGGGCTCCCAAGAGACACAGGAATATCGTTAGAGGGAGATGTTTCTTTCCCAGAAGAAACACAGTGCCAGTACAGGAACTCCATCTAAGGTCACCTAGCTGTGGATTTGCCCTGTTCATATTTGCACAGGGGGAAGAGGTTGAGACAGTATCTGTAATGTATATCTGAAAGCAACAGTCACAGGCTACCTGACAGAGGCCCTGCTCAAGTATCTAGTAAATGGTATTTCTGCTTAACCTACTTAATCAGAAATTATTTCATCATCGTCTGTAATTTCTATTTCTCCCTCCACCTCCACCCCTGAGGACAAAGCCTGGGGCAAGGCCATCCTCAGCTCCTGATTCCTCTGTGCCACCAGTGCCCGGGTGTCTCAGTCACATACCTAGCAAGCTCCTCATGGACCTCATGGGTGGTTGTTCAGTGTCTGCTCCCAGCCCTAGGCAAGAGCAGCAAGTTTGCTGGTCTGGCAGGCTTCCCCCCAGCATTTTCACAAGCAGTCTCCCTACCTTGTTTGAGCGTGAGGGAGTTCAGTTTGGGGTGAAGGGTAGGTCAGCTCTTATCTCACATCTACACACACAAACGTTACCCTTACCAGTTCCCTTTCCAGCTCCAAGAGTTCCTGCCTGGCAGCACAGCAAGGCTCCCTCCCCACCCTGCTGAGGCCTTTTAGCAGGAGACAACCAGTGCCAAAGAGCCACAAAGATTTCCTAGGGACCCCCAGCCTTGATGAAACCCCTGAGCCATCTCTGACCTTTCTCTTCTGCATCCTTTGATGCAGGTCTCATGGCTAGGGGAAGGAGCAGAGCCACAGCCTCCGCTTGGTACCAGCTGGTGAGAGGAGCCCTGCAGTGATGCTCAAGGATGACAGGAGCTGAATGAACCCCCTCCACAGACCCTATGACATTCAGAGAGTATGGAAAACCACCCTGGCCCCATTCTCCTTCTGGAAAACGTTTTTAGTGCAGCTGAGGTGGATCTTGCTGTAGGATCTTGCAGTTTGTTTAAGCAAATATCGCTGTTGTCAATTTTCCAAATGCCTGTTCGCACACAGGCTGTCCTAGCATCCTGCCAGGCTTCAAACACTCATATATGGAGAAATTTTCTGGGAACCTGTACTGCATCCTTGCCTTCTGACCATTTTAAGACTGATCACATAAATACGAACGTAAATTCACACCTATAAAGATGTAGGTGTGAAAGATTTTGTTCTTCAAAGCCTTGCAGATGTATGTGACTTAAGGAGCCTTAAGACCACTGCACCATGTCCCAGCCACAGCACATCACACTCAGCTCAAAGTCCAAACTAGCACATCATATATATATCCCTCATTGCTGGAGGCTACCACAGGACAAAGACACCACAACTTAGTGCGGGTGGGTGGGAAGGGAGCAGTGGTGAATACAACTGGCAGAGGTAGTTGGTCCCATGTGTTTTCTTTCCTTAAAGATAAAAATTTACCCCAGTCAAATGAAAAATGAGGAACAATGAAGGAATTTTCAAGAGGCACAAGCTGCCACCTGACTCAGCGTCTAGGCAGGATATTGATTAGTGAGGCTATTCTTTATTCCTCCGCTATTGTTTAAGACTGGCCTCCCTCATGACAGCAACAGGCGTGGGAACACAGCAGCTTTGGTGTTAAAAAGCACTTTTATCACCGAGCTGAGTAGAGGGGTCTCTGAGAACCAGAGATGCTGTGTCTGATAGTCAAGGAAATGCATCCGAACCAAGAGCCTTATTCCAAGATCTCTAAGGCCCTGTTAACAACTCTGTAGCGCACAAGCCTGATGCAGCACATTCCCCAGTCTGGCATTTCTTCTGAGCCGTATTCAGGCTCTGGTGAGTTCAGAAAGGTGCAGAAAGAAAACAACCCTGCCTGCTAAAACTCCTTGGATCTTTCCTTGAGCCCCAGTGATGGCTGCTCCTACAGACCTGGTTTTAAACAAACCAGACTGGATTCTGTAAACGGTATGGCACTGCACAGAGAATAGGCTCACCACCCATGTCCTCACCCCTCCTCGTGAGCAGGTTTTGTTAGCCAGGGTAGGCTCCAGCCTGCAACAGCTACCATAATAATGCCAGTAGGTGAGGGCATTCCTTATTCAACAGAACCATTTGCTCTCAAGACCAGCAGAGGAGCCTATCGTCAATATTAAGACATTGTCTTTTTGCTCCATGTTGATCAAACCTCCCTGCAGCAATAAGCCCGTGTTTGGACGATCATGGCTCTCTTGTCAAGGAGCTGGTCACAGGAATGCTTCCTACAACTTTTTCTATGAGGAGTTGAGTTTAGTCAGGAGCTTGGAGTACTGAATGACCAATAAACCAATGCAGCAGCTTGTACTCCTCCCATGAATTTCACCTGCTACCATGCTGCTTGGTCTCTCAGCCTAAGGCGTGAGTTTTCTCTGCTGTGTCCCTGTTCTCCTTCACTGCAACCTAATCCAGAATTAATTTCTCTGTATTAATCACACTTACCACATCACCACCTATTCCAACAACTGGAAAAGCTGCAGGGCATTTCTGACCATCACCAGCTGGGTTCAGCAACTTGGACAGGAGGTAACAGCACAATAACTAAAGGAAGGACAGGTCTCAGAAATTCCCATCTTTGGAGATCTCTGCCATTACCAAGGCTAGATGATATTAATCTTGGCAGTAGTACAGTAAGTTTCTTCAGCTCCATCTCCTTTTTCCATAGCTGAGCCATGTCACAGCTATATGCGAGTTCCCATCCAGTTCAGCACCAAGCAGACTGCCTGCACAAAGCAGGCCAGATACTACTCCACAGATCATCACTGACCCATGGATGGATTCCTATAATGTTGGTCAATTTGCTTACACAGCTGCAGGCTACTATTTCACATTACTTTGGTAGCTGAAAGATAATCTTGTGTGATTTCTGCGCTGGAGTCCCCATGTGGGCCCTTTTCAGAGTGGAAAATAGTGCTTTTTAACTCTACAAAGTGATTTCTCAAGGTATCTTTTTTAATGCAAGGATGAGCAGAGAAGGAAAAATTGAAAGGACTGCTCAGGTGAAAGGGAAGTTGTGTGACCTGGACTGGAAAGAATCTGACTGGAAAGGAAGACAGACTGGCTTGGGTTTGCCCAGACCTATGACACAGCAGTGGGGTAGAACTTCTCTCAAAGGCTTTGGGGATGGGGCTGTACCGAGTGCAAGAGAAAGTATTTCATACAACCAGTATGGGCAGCCACAGGAGCTCCAGGAGAAAGTAACATTTAAGTTAATTTCAGATTTACCCTGGATTGTGGCATGTAGGGAGTTCTCCAGCTCTTAGGAACCCGAAGCATTAAAGCACCAGCAACTACTCTCAAGGCAACATTCCTCATGTTTTCAAAACAATTTGGGAGCTGCAAATCAGTGCACATTTCTTAGCTCAGTAATTGTGATGTTGCCTCAGCATTCTTCTATCAGCGTACTTCAAAGCTCTTTATATTTTCTCCCCAGATGTAGCCATCCATTCCCCTCCAACAAGTCTCAGACCTCACTGATTATTACCAATAAAATTATTGATGTTAGAAATGCTGATGCAGGAAGATGAGGCTATTTAAGAACACATTACCATATGTTAGTTGAGTGATACTTCATCATTTCATGCAGCACATAGCAAAACCTCTTTCCCTGCTGTGTTAAATTGTTACTTTCCCTGAGAGAGAAATGCGGTTCTTCACAAAGCTTTCCTGATAGGAGAGCAGGGAAAAAGTGTGAGAACAGCCGACACCAAGGCTTCCCATTTCCCTATTCTATGCTTCTTGTGAGTGATTTTGCATGGCTTTTAACCACTGCAATTCATATTCTCAAGTACTCTTTCAGTGGGAACATTCTGCGGTGCCACTGGTTTGGTGACAACACTCCTAAATACTTAGTTCATTGTCAACAAATGAGTCTTGGGTTTCTCTTGGTCTGAAAGCACCAATTTACTTTTCTCCACCAACAGGCGTAGGATAATTATAGGAAGCTGCCACATCATACCAAGTGAGTATCACATGCAAAAGACTTCTATTCTACTAACATGCATTGCTTAAGCATCTCTGTTTCTCACACACACAGAAAACCAAAATCCATCACGCCCAACCAGGAAAAAAGAAGTGTATTATTTTAATATCTATAGTTGTCATATCTCAACTGGGGGCAAGGGGTAGTTTTTATGGACAATAAATTTTAGTTTTCTCATCAAGAAGCCAAACTCTGAGTACAAAACTGCAAGATTCAGCTCAAAGCCAGTGAATTTACAGATCTTGTTTCAATCAAGTTTAAATACTAGTTCCTTTTCCACCATTTTAGGGAAAACAATAAACACCAGCAAACACACACAAACCTGATGATGTGACTTACTCAGCTTTTGTTTGAGCAGGTTTCTGCATGAGCTTACACAGGGATAAGGCTCGCACCTTAGCGCGAGCCCACGTCGGTATCATCTGCCAATCTCCAAATCAGAGAGGTGGAACACCACCAACCCACAACTGAAACATTTTGGTGTAGGCCAGCAATTTTGCACAGTTCATCTTTGCCTCCACTAGCATTAAAAACAAGAAGCTGCAGTGTGCGAAGAACCCAGTGAGAATGCAGGGCTTGGATTTATAGGGAGCGGTAAGCAGTTGGGATCGGGGCCAAGTGCATTACACTATATATGAGGGGCAGAGGGTGAGAACTGAAATGAAATGCAATGGAAACCCAGGATTTAGGATGAAGTACACATAGTGACATTAAGTTTGACAGCTGTCCAAATTTGTGAGTTTAACATAAAGATCTCTGCAGAAACTAACAGCTGACACCTAGTAACAATGAACAGTCAACAACA
>JBCJKH010060309.1:620-13712 GCA_039877255.1 Loriculus beryllinus | reverse complement strand
AGTTGCTATTTTAGATTTATTTCACTAGCTTTACTCTCACATTTATTAAACCAAGGATCTGATTGCAAGCAAAGGAAAATAGTGAAGCTTTCTGCACTACTGTGTCCTTTCACTATTATGACTTCTATAAACTATTACACTTTGCCTTCACAAGCCATTCTGTTGCAGCAATGACCTGAGGTAGTTGCATTAGCAGAAAGATGAGATCAGTCAAGTAACGTATTGGCACTGTTTAGGTATTCAGTCAAACTTAACCAAAATCACCCTGATCTCCTTCCTGAGAGAAGAAAACAATCCTCTTCCCAAAAGCAAGCACACAGATACAAAAAATACACCCAAAATCCCTAAGCTATCCTATGAGAATGAAAGTTAACATTCTTCCAGTTTGCTTTTGTGTCATACCCAAGGAACATTTGAAAGACTCATTTAATCTTGTGCTCAATAGAGTCTCTTCTGAGAAACACTTTGGGTGAGCAAAGATCAAGGTTCTTTACTAATAATCAATGTGGACCATTTTTGTTGGTGGAAGCCAAGAGCTTTCACAACATCATGGGAAGCATATGGCACCTTGCAAGATTGCTCCAGAGCACAGCAGTCAGCCTTGCAAAGGACAGCCTCAGGCTTCTTTAGTGCTTCAGAATATATGATCGTATAGGGGCCATGGCCTAACTCTTGCCTGTTAGATAGATCTATTTCCTAGTGAACATTAAAAAAATTCGAGCTTGGTTTTCTATCCCCTAATTATATGCAAATTAAAATGAATAAGAGCACCACTTTAAACACATTAGCATGAATCACAGGTAATTAGTTTACAAAGACGAAAGTGATAGTTAGCTACAGGTTTTGTAGATTCTTATAAAAAAATACAGTGATGTTTGAGTAATTTTCAGAATCCAGCAAAGACACTGTAAGTCCGTGGGCTGTTTCTCATCACAGTTGTACTCCCAAGCAGTTCATCTCAAGATGGTACTGCCACCCAGTAGACTAAAAACTCACAAATCAAGAGCCACATTTCATCCAGCACTTTATGGAACTGTACTGATTTACAGTACTGATTTATTTACTGCAGTGCTAATCTAATTGTCTTATTGATTTTTAAGTACACTAAGGAATAATAACAAGACCTTTTAAGTTAACCTAATATAAAAAATGAATACGACATTGCTATGCAGGCCTCAGTGGTGTTTGCTTGTTCAAGAAATATGATGCTTACACTCATAGAAATGCATGATACCGTCATTAAAGCATTAACACAACAAGAATGTTACCGGTCACAGGAAATGCAACTAGTACTACACAGGTAACGTTCATCAGCTGCAAAGACTAAATGGCAACATTTTAAGTGTAAGACAAACGAAAAGTTTCCTACCTAGGTTCTGTATCCACAACAACAGCAGTTACACTACCACACAAATGCTCAAAAGTCAGAGCATTCTCTTCTTAAGCAAAGCTGTGCTGGTACTTGGTAGAAGAATCATTAACTTCTAACACAAACTATGGCTTAGGCAGTTTTAATCTTGTCTCCTCCCAGTTCTGCCCTCTGATAAAGGTCCTGAAATACATGTTTATCCACAGTAGTAAAAAATTAATTAGGTAGAAAATGTGCAAGTGTGTTCCTTTTTTACACTGTTGTGAAACACGTTTTTTCCTGAGCTAGTCAAGCTTATAATAATTCATACCTTTCTGGCATTTAAAAATGGGGTGTTCCAACTTTAGAAGTGCACATGTTTATGGATAGCTAAAATGTATTTTGGTATGAAGTTTTATTTTCATAGTTTATGGCTAAAGTCCATTCAGCTAAGATCTGCTAGATCCAGCTAAAGACTTTCAGGAAGAGAAAATAAATATAAAGCTTTAGGTATATTGAGCAAACTGGGTGTTCAAGAAACAGTCATGCTTAGAAGACTGTTCAGATTTGTAGTTCAGTGCTACTAATAGCCTGGGCAAACCCAATGTAAAAGTATATCAGGGCTATATGTACTTTGGGGGCCATTCCCTGCCATGGTTGCCACCAATTACAGCCTATTTAATAATGATGACTTTTGAATAATCTTAATTGAATTTTGCCTTCAACACTGTTATCAGCAATACCTTGCACTGCTCATAGCTTTTCCAGCTTTCAGCAAGACAGTTCCCTTTAGCTGCCTAGAACAAGAGACATCATCAAGAAAATGGTAGTCACTCCAAAGATATATGTCAGGGCAGTTCAGCTGCAAGTATTAGTAAAATTATAAAATAAGAATGCAGAAGGAATCCAGATCATGAATCCAGATCATAAGTCCAGTCTACAAACTCAAATGTACCTTTTTTGAAAAGGCCAAGCCCTGCCTTGAGAACACTAAGAATTTAGTTCCACTCCATCCACTTCTAAGGCTACTGCAAAAAACTGGTCTTCTGATATATAGGACCAGTCTTTCAATTTCCAGTCATATTCGAATTATATTCTGGTTTTAAACTGACAGGGTTCTTTAGCTTTAGAAGCTGTTCCTTTCAATCTGGTACTTAGGACTCAACCTTGATCATAGATGAAGAGAGCACAGTTTCTCAACCTGTTTTACTAGGTAAATAAAGTAATCATACTTAATAATTTCTTGAAAAATAGTCTCTTTGGATTCTGCAGCACATCTTGGAGCCCTTAGCTATAGTGCTTTCTATCTGGATCCGTATTTCATAAATGCACATGGATAAAAATGTATACAATATTACAGGTGTAATCTTGTATCACATCTTGATATGTTAACTATTCCTTATCTCTAACCTTGTCAGATATGTTCTAAGATTACATATGACATTTTCATCTTTTTTAAGAGTGGTTCGTAGTTATCTAAAATCAACAGGTACATTCAGGGTCTTCTCAAATTTTTCAGCTAAGGACATCCTCCGCTGGAACAGAAAGTCATGTCATTGGCCATCAGCTGTGCAGCTTTCTATTTAACATCGTGTTCCACTACTATTTTGCCATTCTCAGGTTCATTTTTCTTTTTCTCCCTTCTATGATATCCAGACTCTCCTCTGCATAACCATTCTGTCTAACTTTGTGCATTTACTATTATTTCAAAAGCTGTAATGCTGCATATAATATGTTTAGAAATCTAGTAATAGTAATGAAAACTAAAGAGACAGACTGGTGCCTGGCTGAGAAACCTAAAATAGATGGGTCTTAACTGTTGGTTTCATCAAAGTTTGGGATGCCTTCCAGGAGAAAGTAATCTTAGAGAAAATCTTAGAGAAAATCTTAGACTTACAGCATAATTTCAGGCTGGAAGGAACCTTCGGATCTCATCTGGTCCAGTCCTCTGTGCTAGAAGCAGAACTAACTTGAAGTTTGTTGGTCTCACTCAGTTCTCACCAAGTTGAATTCTGGATGGACATCTCAGAGGTCAGAGTTATGGTTTTACAACAGATGTGGTCCTCTTCTTGTCAGTGGTGGATTCTTCATAGATTTTTTTGTGGCATAAAGCACCAACCATCCACTTCCAGCATGTTTCTTATACCATGGCTGACATTTTCTAGTCACAAGATAGGCATAATGACTTGTCTATTGCTCTTTATTACAGGATGGGACACTGTACTTCTGCTAATTTGTGTGGTTACTGATGTTCCACCAAGCACATATGCACACAAAGGCCTGTGTCTTCATCCTTCTTCAAAGGTGTGTCACAAGCTCCAATACTATGCTCTGACTGTCAAGATAAATATTCCCTCTTGTTTAGAATGTTTTTTTGATGAAACCTTGAGTTCCCAAGGTTTCATTTTCAGGTTGTCTTCAGATGTATTAGCAGACCAACCAAGGGGTTTCTTTGTTTTGCTTTTGATCCTAAAAACATGATAAGGCATGGAACTAAATATACTCTGTAACCTGGAAGTAGCAGAACCTGTAGAAAAAAATTGCCACTTTCTTTTTCATGTAGTAAAAGGGGAAACAGTATTCCTTCAGTTTCCACATGGTAACATACAAATATGCAGCAATTTCTTCTATTTTTTTTCTAGTCCTGTATATACCATTAATTTCTAACTTTCCAGGAACTAAAATATCTTTAATACTTCACTTTCTGTATGGATGACAAGAATTCTTTTTATGTTCACACTGCTGTTGTCCAAGCTTTCTGTAGAAGCACCCATGTTCAAAGTTGACTTCTTGAACCAAGAACTGTTGACCAAAAGTACCAGAATGGCAAATATGAAACTGCTGAAGTGAAATCAAAGAAAACCTATGGTTTCACACCTGAAAAAAGACCTATCTTACACCTTTTTCCATTCAAGTCCTCCCTTAAGACTGTAACTTAGGCTCATGAAAAAAAAAAAAAAAAAGATAGTAAAAATCCCCTTAATAAAAACACTGAAATATCAGTAATTTCTGATTAAATAAATAAAATAATAAAAACAATATAAATAATCCTTATAAAAGCCACACTAAGAATCACCTTTACCGCAGGAACTGGTTGCAGATTCCACCAGGCAGAGGGTGGCAGCAGACTCCCACGAGAAGTGACTGCCAAGGCACCAATTTGCAAGGGTTGAGGCAGCAGTAGCAGGCAGCAGTTGGCCAGGCAGAGACCAACTGCAGTAGGCAGCTTTGATTTGAGTTCTTTTTATTCTCAGGACACTAATCCCTAAACAGAGAAAATCAATGTATTTAACAGCTTTGTTAATGAACTAAGTAAAAGGGATGGTGTACTGCTAAGGAAATCCTGAGAACATGAAAAACCTTTACAATGATAGAAAAGGTTTCTTGGTGCTCCTGTTTCAGCAGCTCTAGTTTCAGTTTGTTGCTGTAAAGCATGCTGACAAGCTGATTTGGGCCATCTTTGCTGGTGTCTGGGACTTGTTCCTTCCACTGCTCGGTGGAGATTTTGTCTTTCACAAAAACTCAAATAATTTTGTCATTGATTTGCAGTATGTATCTATCTGGGGAAAAGTAGACCAGGAAACACTTTTAAAATGCTATTTCTTATTTTTTCTCTTTAAAATACAAAGTGTAGTCTCTAATGCTGCTTTTACAGCTTCTCTTTGCATTCAGTCTTAATCAGTAGCTTGGTTTGGAGCTTCTATTACAGACACAGAACTGGAAGTGTGTCACTGGCAGGTGAGAGTACTTAGGTCTTTGTAGGTGCTACTCCAATGTATGCTGCATCACAGCAAGGAAATACATGCATACAGCAGGTGAAATGCCCAGGGAATAACCCCCATCAGCTTTGCATGTTCTGAACAATTACCTGAGACATAAGACTGGAAAAACATTGTTTCAAGGGGCTGCATCAAAAGAAGCATGGTCCCCTCTGATCCACTCTCATGAGACCCCACCTGCAGTACTCCATTCAGTTCTGGGGCTCCCAACATAAGAGGGGTGTAGACCTGTTAGAGTGAGTCCAGAAGAGGCCCATGAAGATGTTCAGAGGGCTGGAGCATGAAGCATCTGTCCTATGAAGACAGGCTGAGAGAGTTGGGAGTGTTCAACCTGGAGAAGAGAAGGCTTCAGGGAGACCTGCAGCAACCTTCCAGTACCTAAAGGGGGCCTACAAGAAAGCTGGAGAGGAGCTTTTTGCGAGGGCATGTAGGATAGGGCAAGGGATAAGGGCTTTAAGCTGAAAGAAGGTAGATTTAGATTAGATATTAGGAAGAAATTCTTCACTGTGAGGGTGGTGAGACACAGGAACAGGTCTGCCCCATCCCTGGAAGTGTTCAAGGACAGGTTGGATGGGTCTAGCAGGATGTGTCCTTGCCCATGACAGGGGGTTGGAACTAGATGAGCTTCAAGGTCTCTTCCCACCCAAACTGTTCTATGATTCTGTAATGGAATACCTGGCATTACATACAGCACAACTTCACTAAGCTGTTCATATGTCTTACTACAGTAGAACAGATCTTCTACAAGAATGGTCACGTCTTGATTTGACAGAAAAATTAACATTCCTGAGACATTTGTTCTAGTGAGAAAAATGGTCTTATTTCTAATGCAGTTTTGTTCTGTTTGATTTCCAGGCACTGAAACAGAGTCTACTTTTGTCTGCAGAATTAAATAAAGAAATTTTTGCTGACTGCATAACACTTTCACAGGGGTTTTTTTCTAAGTGAGTCCTCAGTCCTCAGTATTTTCTTTTACGAGTGCCAACATCATGGGATCAAGGAGAGGGTTCTGAATATCACCATGTAAAACAACCTTTCAAAAAGTTACCTTGCTCAACAGCCGTGAAAGTTTCCTGACCTGGTCACCATCAAGCTGTGAAAATGTGTTCTGCTCGCTCTCCACTAAATCCTTTCCTTATTTACTCCCTTCAAAATTCAATATTCTGTATTAATCTATGAAGACCTGGTCGTTAACCAACCTCTTGATGATATTAACCCAGTATTGCTTAAGTAAGCTCATTTTAATGAGTACTCTAAATCAGCATTAAGGGGCCCCACCTTTAAATTGCTCTCATAACTTTTACAGAAACTACAGACTTTCTTTCTTCCAGAGATTGATTAGCAATGAATGAAGAACTGCCTCATGCAGTACTTGCTTAGCAACGCTCCAGGGTATAAGACAGGACAACCAGCCTGTCAGACCTGTGACCCCTATAGCCCAAAAGCTTTTGCTGACTGAGGCTGCTCTACAAGGAGGCACAAGATGGTACTTGAGGCCCAACCCAGTTCAGGCTGTGCACCAACACCCCTGATCAGGGTCAGTAGATCTGAGACAGCAACAGCTACTTGTCCCAGCCTCAGGCCAATGACCATCAGCCAAAGGCAAGTTAAGAAGTCAGGTCCTAGGACAACCCTGGAAACCCAGACAATAATTCAGGAAGAGAAAGGGAGAGGGCAGCACATGAAAACCTCCAAAATGGCTCTCATCAGGACTGCATGCACAGGCTGGAGCTGAAATGGGGCTCTAGGGCCCATGAGCAGAAGTGGGCATGGGTCCCTCCTAGGGGAGACAGGTCAAAACCATCAGTGCCCTCAAAGCCCTGACAGACAGTAGCCAAGGAAGGATGCTTAGGGAAAAGTGTGAATAAGCACCACATATGAAATCTCTACTGCTTTCCTGGTAGCCAATTAGTTTCAAAATACAAGAGAAATCTTGAGCAGAACCAGGAGGCAAAGGCAGGACCCACATGACTTTTTTACTTTTCTGTAACTATCCTGTCTCTCTTTAAACCTATGTATACAAAATCCCTTTGTAAGTATTTCTCAGGTCTCACACCTGTTGTGTGAAAAGACAACTCCTCTGTTTTGAACCCCTTCTACTATCTTGGTTTAGTGCTTTCTAGTTCTTGTGTTGGAAGAAATGGTGAGCAACTGATACCTAGCAACACTTCTCATGATATTTACAGTTCTCTTTTTTTTATCTTTCTTTCTACACCAGCCAGTCCTAATCTCCCTTGCTACTGGTCATTCTTGTAGTCTTATACATAACCATGCTTTCTCATATGCTCTTTCACTTTCCAGGGATTATACTTGAGATTATTCTTTTTCTTCTTTTTCTCTCTATTTTTTTTTTTTTTTCTGGGCATTTCTGAGGTGGTATTTATGTTTTAAAGAGCCTTCAAAAGTTTTTTCTCTTCACCGATTCACTATTTAAATCTGTGCAAACTTCTATCCCCATAATTCGGTTATTGGTGAGATGAAACTTTTTTATTTATGCTGTATTTTCTAATTTTCAATATCCTCCTATACACATCTTCTGTTAAAAAAGTGTGCTCACTTTCTTCATATTTCTCAAGATTATCAATAATGGTTCTCTACAAATACTTTTAAAATACCCCTGTGACTTAGCTACTTGCAAGTCTATGGACTGTGCACTTCCTAGCTTCTCAAGAGGACTAACTTTTTTTCTTTCAGTGTCCTGCAGAACTAAGTTGCATATTTTAAACAGTTAAACTGTGTTGTGTCATCAAGTCACACCAGCCAAAGTGGTAATGTCAGTGTTTTCTCACAGCTGATAGTATTCATGCTGCTATTTAAAAATATCACAATAGTTGTTTCATGCATCAAACTTACTCATTATTCTGAGCACATCAAGGAGGCAGCCTATAATTATTCAGCCTATGTATTCTTTTTGATACATTAATATAACTTTGTCTGTCTTTTGCAGTTCCCCCAGATCACAAGTTCATGTATAGCAATTTCACAGCGGCACAAGCATGGGGTAGATATTCTGCTGCCTGTGACCTGAAGATGCTTCCTCCTATAACTGGTAATCCTTTCAAATGCTGGGAGGACCTGAGCTATAGATCAAATGCATTGTTTCCACAATCTGCTGACTTCATGTTCTTGCTTTCTTCATTTGTTAGAATTCCTCAGTGCTACTTTCCTGACATGATTATAAATGATTTGCCTATAAATAAGAGATATAAGTTGAGCATTGCATTCTTTGCTGGAAAGTAGAAGAGAAAATGTGCACTGGCTCACATGTCCCAGGCCTGGTTGCACATCCCGTTATCTGACATGGCCTGCTACACTTGCTTTCTCCCGTATGTGCCAATTAGGGTCCTTGCTATAAGACAAAAATATATCAATACCATTTTTACAGGGCATACAGCCTGTGAGTACATCTTAACAAGGTTGTGAGTCCTGCTGTGGCCTCAAAGGCTGACATCAGTGGTTAGGAAATCTCAGCCAGTTCTTTTAACAGTCTCACCTTTGAAAATGAAAGGCATTTACTTCTTTGCCACCTCTCAATTGTGGTTTAATAACTCTAATTCTAAAAAGAAAAATAAATCCAGATTCGTTGACCTTTGTCAGGTCAGGCTGACCTTTGACAGTTGCAGATTTATTTCAAGATGAAGAATTCTGATAGAAAGAACCTGACAGGTCCAAATCCCTTTAGTACTAAGACCATTTGTTCACCTATTATAACAAATTCAGAATATGTGCCTCAAGTCATACACTCATCCATGCATCCACATTACCACTTGAAATATTAAAATAAAGTAGAAGACTTTAAAATAGTTCAAAGTGGGAATGGAGTATATCTGCTTGGTAACTTTCAGTATTATTGTTGCTGAAGGGTGAGAGGAAAAGAGTGAATTTTTTAAACCATAATGAAAATAAGACTTTCTGAAACAAATTGTTTTGTAGTATTCTTGTTTTATAGTATTCCTCTTCCTTTCATGTGTAAAGAAAATGGGGTATGGAAGGATAGCCTACGCTTTAGAAGAATTATTCACTAAGTACAGTCTTACAGATAGAAGCTTAGGTGACAAGTTGGGGTTTTTCCCCATGTTTCTTTCTGTATCTGAGTAGCATAAGTTTACGTCTCTTAATTTCTTTCTTTGTCCTGTATGCCACTGAGTTTTCCTGGCCATTTTACTGTCAGACATGTGCAGAACTGCCTCCATGACAGCTTCAGCATTGCTAAGTTGCTTTGTTCCTGCCATAAAACCTGGCAAGACTGATTCACAAATTAGGTATCATCCCTATTTATTTGACAAACATACAACATCAAGTATTGAGTGAAATGCAGATTTCCCTCCTGTTTATGCCAGAGTGTACTTGCCCCTTTCTTTCACTGGATCATAGCTCACTGCTATAAAAAGTGCCCTCCCAAGCACCTCTCTTACTTCTGGATGCTGATGTTGTTTGGCATTTTTTGCTGGTTTATGATGAGGTAGTATGAATGAGACCAGAGACTGCAATGCCAGTCTGTGTGATTCACCCTAGCCTAGTCCCATATTCACAAGTGTTCTAATTATTTTAATTTTCCTTGTTTAGTTCAATATCCAGTTGCACAAGGCAAAATGAACAGACACCGCTCTTCAATACCCTGTAGGTCCGTAGCCTCTGATGCTCATCTGGAAGGACAAAGAGCTGAGATAGGGGACTGGATCTCCAGTATTCCAGGCCACTGTCTAAACAGTCACTCACATGAGAAATGATGGGTGGCACTGGTCCTTCCTCTGACAGCTGCATTTTCCCAAGTGGTGGCTTTAAATCCTTACCTTTTGCAGACATATGGTGCTTAAACAGCATCCTTCTTCTTGATATTCCTATTGAATGGATTAGGTAGTTCCCTAGTGGCATACTGTAGACAGTTATAATTTATAAAGTTCAGTAAATCTCTTTCTTATACATCTGCCCTTCCTATGCATCCTATAGAAGAGGCTCTGCAGCTGCCTTTGATCTGCAAACTCAGATAGATTGTGGGGTACCTACAATCACTGCTGAGATGCAAACGATGTCATATAAGATTGTTTTGCCAATATTATGATGAAGGGTAAAGACTACATTTCATCATGTGCTCTAAAATTCTAGTTGCTTTAAAGAATATCATTTGTAGTGGTGCTGTCGCTATCTTCTTCAGTGCAAGCATTTTTGAGGTTTTGTCCCATGTTAAACAGCTCTCCATTGTACTCCCCATGCCAAATTTATTTAATACCAAATATTGTTAAACTGCAAAAATGATACATAAATTAATACTGTAATACATGTCTTAGATTCAGCTAGCAAATACAAATTAAAAGGAAAACCCCCAAATCACCTGGTCTTTGAATTCTTTTTATTGTTTCCAAGATATATTGTTATAGCTTTTATAAAATAAATCATATGTATCATGGTGTTATTGTGTTGTATAAAATGCATGGAATTATCCAGTTCACTGAGTACTAGCAAGTAGCAAGAAACTGCTGGAAACCTAAAAAAGCTCTGGCTTTATTCCAGTTACTTTTACTGATACTCTTGTGATCTCTCTGACTGCAATTACAACTTCTATTGCTGTAATTGTTGTGCTATAATAAAGCTATTTGAAAAAGCACCCTTAACTACAACATTTGATATCCTACATGTTATGGGTTAAATTCATGAGATGCCCAGAGCCTGTACCTGATTTGTCCTTCCAGCAAACCACCTTTCCTCTGCCCCATGCTGCACTGCTTGCAAGGATGAGCTATGTGCAGGATGTCCCTGCACCTTTGAGGTTACTAAGTCAGGTTTTGGGCACCAGCTCTTCATAGGCTGATACCAAGGAGGAGAGAGCTATGTTTCAGCTTCCCACTACCCTCTCACACAGCAAGAGGCTGAGGGGAAGCAGCGACTGTTGCAACTTGATGAGAAGGAATGGAGCTGAAAGGCAGCCATAGAACCAGCTTCTTGTCAGGGGTGAAAGCTGAACCTTCCCAGGCATTACAAATCCCCTCACTTGATTGGTACCGACTCAGCAGGACAGACGGTGAGCAGTATTTTCAGAGCGGTACATATGCTAAAATGGTTGTCTTTGCATTTGCTGTTTACATGCGTATTACATGAAGGTGACAGTTTTCAGTGTGCATACTAAGATACTGGTTCACTGACGATGAATTTTTGCCTGGTACACCAGTGACTGGGTAAAATCATGACGGACCTCAGTCTTCCTAAAGCCTGGTCTCCTTTTCTGGCCAGTAAGGTGTCTGAATTGAATGGTCACTATTGACAAAATTAGCTTTCCTGCTCTTTGTCCCACAGGTGCCTCTCTCCCTGTTGGCTGAGAGGGTTTCATCTTGTGGAGAAGACCTTTTCCGGAGAACCCAAAGGACAGCAACACTGAAGAAAATGGACACCGTGCCCAACACCAAAGTCAGCCCCAGGTACACATACCTGAGAGAGAAATGATTGATCAGAGCCTATTTCAAAGGCAACATATGACTAGAAGGCATTGAGGACACATTCATATTTTCATGAGAAAAGGCTGAGTATGAATCTCTCCAAGCAAGGTGATGACCATGGAAATGAGAATTTGCCAGCTCACCCAGGTTAGGTATGATGTGGTCTGTGGCCAAGAAAGTGTCTCAGGCATTGACTGACTTCTTCCACCCCAATGTGCTTCAGTGAGAACAACATAATCTTAAGACAATTAATCTATTTTTCAGTTGCATCATAAACAGTACCAGCGATAACAAGAAAGACCATTTGATGGCATTTTTGCTTTACAGGCATAATAACAATAACAACAACAGCAGCAACAATAACATCATTATGTTTTATTAGCTATGAGTCCCAGCTGAGCTTTTGTTCTTCAAATTTTCAAAACAAGACGTACTCTCCCCTCATGTTTTTCTCCTGGATATGGGGGGAAGGGCAACCAGTTCTCTTATTTTCTTTTTACCTTTATTATTCCATTCTTCATTTTTGGTAATGCCTTTCATGAATGCAGTTCAGATAATTACTCTCCTCTAGCAATAAATTGATAAAGACAACACTGTGCTTAAGGCTCTAGATAAACCGAGCATGCTTAGTGGCAATCTTGCCTTCCTTTTGGAACATGAAGCAATGATGAGGCTCAATAGCTCTTTTACTTATTTACTTACATGTATGCACTTTCACAGCAGAGTTGTTCAAAAATGGGGGAAAAGTTAGCATAACTTGAAGTTTTAACATTTTTGGGGATGAAAAATCAAGCAACTTAAAATATCCCTGGCTGATATTGAAGTAAGATAAGGTCTCCCTCCCTCAAAGAAACTAAACAAAAAGAGAATGCTAAAATCTGAGCATTACTGTTAATATTGCTAGTCAGCTAGTCAGACTCTTTCATTTGGCAGCAAATCTTTTACTCAGATTTTCTGAACAGAAATTATTCTACCAGTGCTAGATACGGATGTACTTAAAGAACACAAGTTAAAGAACTAGTGGAGAAGACCTGTTACCTGAGTGCACTGGAGTCATAGAGTCTGCACGCTCCTCTTCCCCCGCATCTTTTGCTTCCCCATTTCAGGCAAGTGGTATCTATGGCCATTCCAAAATACACTGGGGCTGGAATTCCCGCTGGGTGTGTTTAGCAAATAAATAGAGGTGAGAAGGTTACTTTCCAGGCTGATCAGTTGAGATCTAGAAACATGTTCATGTAGAACATCAAATAACATATTCAAACAACCATGACATTTCCACACTGTTTCCTGGTTCAAGATGTCTTGCCTCATGCTGCCCAGGAGCACACCACCCTTTCCTCGCTGTGGGGAATCAGGGTGGGGAGGAAACAGAGCTGAGCATCAAAAAAGCGTGTGGAAGTCAACGGAAGGAGCTGACTGTGGCTTGGCTTCCTTGCTCTGAAGGACTTCCATGGGGGTGGGTGGTTGAGAAAGTAGATACTTTCTTGAGAGCAATAGAGCTTGTTCAGCTTGGGGGGGGGGGGGGGGGGGTGTC